>VYZQ01026463.1:0-12930 GCA_013400655.1 Mystacornis crossleyi | reverse complement strand
TTTTTTTTGAACAAGTTTCTAGCTCTTCTGGCTGTGGTAAAAGGAGCTTGAAAACATGCTTTGGATGTGCTAAAATCAGAAAGGAAACAAAGAGAGCTCTGCTGGGACTGCGGGGCCTGGACATGTCTTTTTTTAAACTCCGTATTTTTTCTCTGGCTTGCAATAGTTTCAATCCTTCTACGAGGTTTTTAGCAGAGGTGTGGGGCCATGGCACAGCTTGCCCAAGGTGACACGGCAGGAAAGGAAGTGAACCTAGCTTGAGGTGTCCTTGTCGCGTTCTGTGCTGCTGCCTCGCTGCCTCACACGGGCATTTCCCCGGGGCTGGGCTGGTGCGGGTGATGTCCATGTTGGGAACAGCTGGCAACGGAAAATCAAAGAGTTGGAAAAGGAGTGCTTGCATCCCGTGGCAGGTCAGCTTGCTCCCACATCACGTTTCCTCCCCAAAACATTGTAACGGTGCATTTTCAGTGTGGCAAGTTTTGATACCTCCAGCCTTCTTGGCACATGCCAGCAAGACCCAGTGCAACAGTTCTGCAGCAGTTGGCAACTCAGAAAAATTTGCATTCTTCACCTGAATTTGGCAGCATCAGTCTGAGAGCACATTCTGCCTCTCAGATGTCACACCTTTCTGAAATAGTGGAGCTTTTGGCACGTCTCATGGCTGAACAGTAAAGCAGTGAACATACAACAAGAGGTTCCAACCTCCTACAAATTAATGTGTAGGAATTACTTTGTGCAAAATAGTCAGATGTGAGCCGGAGAGCCACTAACTCTCAATAGCTTGTGCTCTGCTGAAACTCGGGCTTGGTTTACAGTACTCCTATGGCAAAATAGGAGTGGCTGATTCTATTGTATTTATGCTGGTTGATGTGACTGAGGCAGACAGCTCTTCTGGGCTGATAAAAGACATTTTAAACTGGAAAGAGACAGAGTAAAGGGTAAAAAAAATATACAAAGTAGAGCCAGTCCCATCTTAAAAAAATTATTAACTCACGAAGAGTAAATTTGAGTACATTTATATTTATCTATCTGATATTTGTCTATCTGACATGTGGTTGATGCAAAGAACTGGTGTCTATTCTCTCAGTAGAGGTATCTTATTGTTATTAATAACTACTTGTTAACTCTGGCATCTCATAGTGTGCCAGGCACTCTGCAAAACCCAAGGAAATCATAGTGTCTCCCCAGAGAGCTTATACTAATCTATTCTATTGCAACAATATTTTCCTAGTGCTTTGTATAAATCATTCTTCTAGAAGTATTTAGTTCAGAGTTTTACACTTCCCCATTTATGTTTTCGTGACAAACAAATTTGCCCCAGTGAAAATACTATGCAGTTCAACCCAGCTGTATTTTATGGAGTTTCTTTTTGGGCAAACTGTTGAAAGGCATTGCTGCAGAGAGGCCTTTAACACACATTTAACTTTGAAATCTGCCTAAGCACCATTAACTTTAATGGCCCTGAGCACATGCTTCAGGTTCAGCATGTGCTGAAGTGCCCTACTGAATGCGGACAGATTGGGCCTATACATTACATCATACACCAAGGCGTTTTGCTGAAATGTGGTGTAAACCATCAGAGAGATTAAAATCCCCAGGGATTCTCTGTGGAAATGGGTATCACACTACCTGTCATGAGGGGCTGTGTCCAGATGCTCCATCAGGCAGCACAAGCTAACCCTCCCATCCAGGACCATTTTTTCCATCTGAGGGATACTGAAATCTTCATCAGTCCTGGGGATGATTAGCAACAACAGACTCTGTTTTGCTGTGTGGAGAAGTGCTGCAGTACTGCCCTACATGTAGGAGAAATGACTCCTAAGAGAATAGAAGAAATCATGGTGGTCAGCAGTGTGCGATAAAGATTTGAAAAGCAGCAGACACCCATTGAGTCTAACTAGAGCTAGATCTGTAGTTAAATAAGGGAATATAATGAAAAATAAAGAAAAAACATTTTTAAGGGTCCTGAAGGAAAGAGTATCATCCAGTCTCAAGGGGAGAATAACTGAAAAACTATAGTATTGGAATAACTTTAAAAAGTAAAGTAATGCCTAATGAGATCTATGGGGACCATTAATGTAGACTGCATGAGCGGCTTGATTCAAATGGGTGCTTTGGCCATGTTCAGAATCATGTCCAGTTTAGTCTTATTTAACACCTGAAGCCAGCTTGCATCCTTTGTTGAACTGCCATCAAGAAGCCCTGGAGATGCCTGATGTTGCCCCCTGCCTCTCTGGGAATCACGATCCAGTGAATCCATGGTAATGCTTGCCTGATGGCAAAGACCTTCTGATTCTTCACTTGGTCACTGCCTCAAAATTACCCCATATGGACCTTTTGTGAGCCTCTGGGGAGTCAGAGATGGAAATCCTTCCTAAAACAGAGAAGTATCTGAGCTAACCTTTTACCACAGGAGCATGGTGCAGAAAAGTTAGGGAGATGGGGATTGGGAGAAATATCAACCACAAGCACCTTGGTTGACTCAGCACGTCTTGTTTGCTTCACCCGGAATTTCTGAAGAGATACCACTGACTAAAGGGATTTTTCTGTTTTTCTACATTACCAAACCTTGTATCTTGAGGATAAATTCAAGTGGGCTTTGGTTTTCCATTATAGGGAGCACAGGCAGAACTGACTGTTTCTTAGGAAACCATCTATGCTGTGCTGGATGTTATGGAAAAACAGTATAAACCAAACCATAGCAGATTCTCTTTAGGGTTTATGAATGACTATTTTTTTGGCTGATGTTTGATAATTAATTCAGGTTGGCACAAACTGTTCACTGAAGACTTTACTGAATGCAGGAAAGCCCTCAGAAGAGAAAGACTGCTGCAAGACTCTGGCTGAGACAGATGAGTGAAAAAGAATTTCTATCCCTCTGATATGATTGTTTTTATGTAAATACACACAGATATAATTATAAGTAAGATCACTTGGAGAAAATAGATGTGTGAGGGCAACTACAGTCATTTGTTGTGAGACTCTTTAGAGTCAGGAGGCTTCAACAGTTAAAGTCCTAAAACCCTAAAGTGGTTACATTGTGAGTATCCTTTGTTTTTAAGCTCAGGGAAAGTCACCTTGTTTTTCTATTTAGAATATACCACCATAAAGAGGAAATATTCCAAAAATTAGTCAACCACAGCATGGCTTTGTGGACTTGCTTTAATTTGTGTGACATGAAGAAGAGTGTGATTCATGTCCTCAACCAGTTCTGTTGGTTTGTAAAATTATTTACTAAACAAGCAATAAAATAGTTTATTTAGAAGTACTAATGACAAGACTGACAACTGGAAACCAGTAAGAAGGGAGCAATAAAATATTAGGCAGCCATATGATTGTGGCTAGATATGTCTTCTCTCAGCTTTTCTTTGATTTTTCCAAGAAGAAGTTGGCAGTGACAATAGCAAGGCTGTGAACAATGTAACAATACGATATACTCGTGCCAAAATGTAAATATAAAGGAAATGTTATAAAATACACTGTATCAAATTATCTGCAAGAAGCAGAAAAAGATGAAACATGTTTTCTGTTCCTTGGAAACACAGAAAAAAAATCAAATGCAGATCTTAAGAGTTTATCTTTACATGGCTATAAATTCCTTATTAAAAGTTTGATCCCAGGTAGAGAAGAACAAATGAATACTTTGATGATGATATGATGGATGGGGTTTGTGAGTGACATGTTTCATCATGATCCCAATAAACTGAACAAAAAATTCCAAAACTCTGAATATCTCACACAAATCTTTCTCAAAAACGGAGGATAAATAAGCGTGTATTGATTTTCGAATGAATTTTAAATTCCACAAATGGGAGCTTTTTAGGATCAAGATATTAGGCGAGCGTGCACGATGACATTTTTATAAGGCTGTCAGATATGGGTCTTAATGCAAGAGGTTCCAATCCCCTCATATGGACAATACTCTTCATTAACCCTGGATCAACACAGGCACTAGAGAGACTATGTAGGGAGGAGAAAATAGTCTCAAGCCAAAGTCCCACCCTGTGTGCCTATATGTAAAGCACAAGAGGCATGAACAGCTTTTCTACCTTTCCTTTCCTAATGCAATCTGTTTTTATAATAAAACAAATGTCTCATTTGTATTATTTTCTTACGGAATGCCATAAAGTGGTTGTGTTTTCCAAAACTATTTCAGTGAAAGCCCATGAAGAGGTCTGCAGAGGTTCAAGCAGATGTTCAAGTATCTGATCTCCTTTTCCTCAGTTCTGAGTCAGCTGAATAGGAGTCCAGCCAGTCAGCCTGGAAAACGTGAACTTTATCCCCAAGTTAACGTCTCTGCACTCAGGGCTGAAGCAGACAGCATGCTTTCCCAGGGAGGCTCAGGGTCACAGCTGTTACAATTGCCGGGTGTCTCCTAATTTAGGTGGGTGTACTAGACACTCATCTGAAGCACCAGAGGTTGCTTTGTTTTCAGAGGTGGATTGAAAATTTTACCCTCTAGCATTGTTTCTTGGCCTTCTCTGGCCTCCGGCCAAAGTGCCAAGCCAGTTTGCAAAAGAAATTTTATTTCCCATGAAGACCACGGGCCTTGGTCACTACTCAAATTCTCTCTTTTGCCTCTCTACGCCAAAATATATATTGTAATACTGATACAAATATTTACTGTTTGATACATAATGCCCCATAGTCCTCCTGTGGCCTTTGATAAGTTCCCTTCACTGCTCTTGTTTTCCTAGCTAAGAGCTAGTTCAGGAAACAGATGAGTGATTGCATGCGTGTGATGTTGAACTGTGAGAGGAAAGTTGAATGCTCTGCTTTTTGTTCAATATAAACTCAATCTGACATCATTGGGACTTTGCTTTTAGGGGGTTCTTTTGGCCTGAAGTAAGCCACTGGCTTTCAGTGGGTCAGTGACAAAACACAAAGTAGTCAAAGGTGAATACTGTGATGGTCCTCTCTCCCATCTCTAGCCTGTAGTTTTTTCACCCTGATTTTGCTTTTTTAGTGGCTATGGTTGCATGAACAACATGTCTACGTCACTCCATAAGAGCAAGAAAACATGACACATAAAATATGTACCTGAATTATATTTATTATTTTCTAAACTCAGCAGAAATAATTAGATTTTTTGCAATTCACTCCCACAGGAAAAGGGTATCACAGTATCCTCTGACAAGTGAGTGTAGGAGGCTGTGAATTAAGTGAAATACAGTTATTGGGGTCATCCAGTTTAACTTTATGAGAGAGCTGGTTGTCTCAAAATAGCCCTCACCACCATTTCTTTTCTTAAGGTCATACAGATAGGACATCTGGCAGAGTCTCAGTCCCAGTGCAACCAGTAACATTAACCCTGACTAGCCCAAATCACAACTGGATCAGTCCACTTTCTACAGCAAAAGGAATCAAGTGCGATTTCCTAGCTGCCGGTATTTCAAGTACATGAAATAATTCTGCATTCAGTAAATATCTAGACCAGACTGATTGCAGCACCTCCACTCCAAGGACCCTTTGTGCTAATAAAAGAACATTATACTTTTAAAGTTAGTCACTATTTCACTGTGAGCAAAGGCATGGTAGTATGCCCCTATAAAAACTATAGCCAGATCTCTTTTGTTCTGTACACTCTGTAGGTTATTGCTATAATCTGTAACTGACAATGATTGCATCTTATGAATCCCTGAACAAATATTAATTTAATTTACAACATGTTCAGTTTTGTTAAATATCAGAGAGAGTAATTTTATAAGTTACTTCAGCAATAATTTTGACTTCATTCAGGGCCATTTCTGCTGCCAGTCCAGACAGTCCAGGCACCAGCTGACAGTGTCCTGCAGGCACCATATGATGTCCAAGAATCTGCCTTCCACCAAAATGGATGTTTCTCTTTTTGAAGGCAAGGGGGCAGCTCACTCCCCATATTCCTGGGAGGAAGGTTTGCCCTCTCCCAAAGAAGGATAGACTCCAGAGGCATCAGCCTGGTGCTAACTTGACCTGCAGTGTGAGGTTGTCCTGAAGGAGAAATTCCTTCCAGTGTGGTGGCCCCAGTGAGGTGCCACTCCTCCTTCTTCACGGGTACTTCACTGGCCTTGGAGATGCTGTTTTTGCATGTCTAAAGCAGCCTTCCCACATCTGATGCTGGAGAAGGTGCTTGGCAGTCCACTTATGGTACAGGTCTGACAATTCAGCCAGCAGCAACCACCTCCTTCCAGGTCACTGGGAAGCTGGAACACCCTCTTCTAGTTCTTCACCATTTTTGCCCCCAAACTTGGGTGCTCTGAACCTGATGTGGTGCAACTGATGTTCCACAGAGTGTAGGAAGCTCAGGGAAACACTGGGTGTACATCCTGAGCTGTTAACATGAGATACCATTGAACTCTCCATCCTTTTAGGGGATCACAGCTCTGGAGAGGAAACTTTAGATAACTGATTTGGCCATCATTGATTTGCACATTTTTTTCTGCCCGGGCCTCCTCCCTCAGACACGTTCTATGCTTGCACCACATGGGACTCTATCTACCTTCTTCCTCCACTTGCTAGCCCCCATGATGGACATCTCACTCCTACAGCTGCAGATATGATCTAAAACTGGTCAGGGTGCTGTTATTGCTTGATTTTTGTCCTTCATTTCACATCTTCTCTGGTAAAGGGGAAAAAAAGGCACTGGGGAGCACAGGGATCAGAACAAGAAAGTGCTCAGGGTTATTGGGAAAAGTGTGAGAAAGGAAGAACCCCTTCTGCTATCAAGGATGCAGTTATGGAGATCCTTGGCAGCAAACTCTGCTACCACAGCAATGCCTTGCGAGGGTCACAGTCTTCTGCAATTGGCAGCAGAGATGCTTCCTGCTCTCAACTTAAGCATTATTTCGTATCAGTGTGTAACTGCACTCCTAAAGTTGTCTACACCAAAAATGAGCTGAAAACGTCCCCCCATCACAACTGGAGACTCTGGATGTTGGAAATACATTGTAAAAATGTAAGAGTCCAGCTTGTGGCTTGCCTGAATGTTTTATCATCTTTAAAAGGCATGACAGCTGGTGTGAACTTTTGTATCAGATATCATCATTCCCTGCTCCAAATATTTCCATGTGACTGGTTTTGGTTAAAGAAGGCATCTTGCTGAATTTAATTAGGTAGAAACACAATTTAAGGGCAGATAACACCCCTTCTCCTTACCAAGGAAGATGGCCTGGAGCATTGCTTTGTGCTGAAGAGTCTCCCTAGCACAGCTTTCTGGCTGAGAAAACAATGTGCTGCATCCAGGAAAAATATGAAGGCTGTATCTGTGCCTAGAAGCTGTCACACTGGTATCTTTATAAATTGCACTGATGATATGAAAACAAAGTGCCTTAATTTAATTATGGGTGTTTTCCTTGGTTGGTGTAAGATGAGTTCTGATGGGGATATGAGGACCTTTATCCTATCAGACTGTCGTGAAAGGCAGAGGCCTCGAAGCAGCCTGTCTGCACCACAGGGCCGTGGGGTGCTCACCCATCCCCTCTTTGAGGGATGCATCTTGCTCTTCCCATGTGCACTGTACCCACAGCTTGGACTGCTGGCTGCATCAACAAGAAGCAAAGGAAGGGACTGGGAAAAACATCTGAGCGAAAGACTTAATTCAGCAATTTTCTTTCTTTTCCTTCTTTCTTCTCTCTTGCCTGCAAGCAGGTAGGACTTCTTCCAGATGAATTGGTGACTGACAAATGAGTTTCCTGGCCCTTCTGAGTGCTGCTCTCTGGGCAGACCCACACCTGGACTCTTCCAACATGCAAGGACAGTGCATCCTCCTGCCACAAATCCATAGGGAGAGAGAGCTTGCCCTGGCTTGGTGATGCTCCCTGGGCTGGCATAGGGGAAGGAGTGCAGGAACCCCTGTGCCACGTGGCTGGGAGCCTGCTGTGCCTTCACCAAGGAAGTAGATGCAGCTTTAGGCGGATCATAATGGTCTCTGACTCTTCTGCAGATCACACGGAAGAGGAAGACCCTTTGCAGCTGTGTATCTTGGTGTAAGAAACACCAAGCACAGAAATGCATTGTGAAGAAAAACAAGTGCTTTCATCTGGCATAAAAAAAAAAAAAATACAGCGAAAATGAGAGAAGAGACTTCAAAGTTTGGGAGAGCTAATGCTGCCAGTTCATTTAAGTGGGAGACGTCTGCAGTTAAGAAAGGTATGAACTAAAAACCACAGCAAAACATGTTTGGTGATGTTCTGGTCTGAGAATATTGAGGAACAGGTAGGACAGATCCCAATTATCAAACTGAGCATCCTGGGAAATGGGAATGGCACCTAGTATCACGCACCAAAAATAGTAATATTTTTACAGGGTGGCAGGCACTGGACTCCCAGGCAGAGCTGAAGCAAATGACTGGGAATAAATGGACAAGAAAAAAAATGGCTGGAAAGATAGCCATCAAATTCCTCTTGCTCCTTTCTCTGGCACTTAGTTCTCTCTTCAAAATGTTGACAATGTTCCTTAGACAGAAAGAGAATAGAAATGGAAAAAGTAAGTGGATAGACCGTTATGGCTTATTTTCTTTCCCCAACAGGGGAGTATTGTGTAACAGAATTTTGTTCAAGTATCATTTTTATTCTTAAAATAGTTATTATTCTCCATACTACATATGAAACAAGAGCTATGTTTTGGGTCTAACATAATTCTTGATAGGCTGTGAGTGAGATTTAAAAAAAGTAATAAATAAAAAAAAAATTACATTCATTCTAAATTAGTTTAACCTAAATTAAAATTAAATAAAATGTAAAAGCAAATATGAAAAAAAGTGCTTTTTCATGTGGATTTCAGCAAAAAAAGGTACTTGTGGACCCAGGGACTTTGAGTACAGTATCTTCTGTCCTGTCTCCTCTGATAAAAGAACTGCAAAACTGGAGACAGAGATAAATAAATTTTGAAGACAGTGAACAGATTCTGATATCAGGTATAATCTAACTTTGCTGGATTGCTGTTACCCAGAGTCAGAATAACATCCACTGGGAGACCGAGGGTCTCTCTTTAAAAGACATGTCCATGAGCTGATGCAATTATATTATCAACAGTCAGAATGTCTAATGTGACAACCATCCATGTGTCTGAGTGCTCCTGTATCAAAACAAGGCCATGAGAAACCTAAAAGCCCTGAAAGAGGAGAGATTTTGTATGGTTACACTTCAGAAGATTACAAGAACTCTACATCTAAAGCCAAAAACTAAGTGGCACAATTCCCAGATCAATCTTTCTCCTTTTCTGTTTTGTCTTTTTTTCAGTTTGGTTTGATTTTTTTTTTAAACTTGCATTAGGGCTGAATTATTATCAAAAGAGCATCTTTCAAAGTGATTTCAATACTTCCTAGAGTCCTGAGAAAAGATATATAAACCTGAGAAAATTGCCGAAGGGAGGTGACAGTAGCAGGGGGAAGTAGCATTGAAAGACTGTGGTTATTCATGGGCAGGTTGTGTAGCAGGGTCAATGTGCTTCTTTCTGAGCAAGACAAAAGGTTTAAGCAGTCCGTTCTCCAAATATATTGCCAGTATAGAAGACAAAATGTTGGACTTAATTCAGTTTTCATTCATTCTATCCCAGCTGAAACAACTTTGGGAAATTTAGTGTGAGAAGGTTGCAAAAATAGAGAAGTTGAAGGACTGATGATGGAGATGGCAGCATTCATGGGAAAAGGGTCAGGTAGCCACAGAACTCCCTTGTCTTCTCTATGCCTCAGAAAACCATCTGGATTTTGATTAGTTTTGAGTTAAAATGGAATTCTCTGGTGTTATTAGTTTTATTTTCCTCGGGTCACCTTTCCCTCTGTAGCACTCCAGCAAAATAAACCAATGCAAGGAGTCATAGTTTTGATTTTGAGGTGGATACATGTGAAATACATTGAGTCAGGAGGTCTGTGCTAACCACATGTACTGCTATATGTATGTCACATAGATGATCACGAACAGGAAAACGCAATCAATCATGCCGTCATTTTCTTCCCAGCCCTTCTCTCATGTGCCTGCACCTGTAAACCATTGATATGCACAAATGTGTTAACAAAAGTTGGCATATTTCCATTGCTTTTGTGTTTTTTTCAAATCCTTCTGTAACACAAGGGAAATACTTGCCCCTCATTGTTTTCAGTGGCAATAATCCACTTTCTAAGTGGAAAGACTACAGTGCAAAAGGTTTTAATTTAAAATCCCAAAGCAGAAAATAGATTATTGCTGAAAAAATTAAAGCCCTGATATCCAAATATTATAAAAAGAACCTCTCTTTTAAAACTAAGTTGCTTGACAAAGCAAGACATTAATAGCAGTGATCTTAAGTTTAATTTAGGTAGTTTGTGCAAACTTCCCTGAAAATATTTTTCAGGGCATTTTCTTCTTCACCTGTGTGACACTCCTTGCTAATGCAGCTGGCCACACCACTGCCCTTTCTGCAACCTGGAGCTCCAAATGAAGTCACAAACTCCTTTTCCATAGTGACATCCCGAAAAAGTAAGATCCTGAAAGATCCTGCAAAAGTTACCTGTGTAAAAAAAACCCATCAGCTTTAATAGGACTTGTCACCTACCTTTATGCTTTCAAAGTGGAGATTTGCTTCAGCTCTCCCAAAGTTACTTCCTGATAACATAATCCCATATATGATTGGCCAATTAAACTGCACTAAACAAAAGCTGTTGACACATACCCTAAACCCACTACTAGAATATAATGATCTTGAATCAAGTTTACTTGGCAAGCTACAGAAGTAACTCATCTTTCAGGCATTGTGAATGCACAGTTTCTGGAGCTGGGAAGCCATTCAGTGTGTTGGCACAACAGCATATGAATTCTGGAGATTTGGGAGCACAAGCAGAGGGTTGGTTAAACAAGCAGATGCCTTAAGCAGGCCTGCTAAGTGGTTTAAATGAAACCAGCACTGTGCCACATGAAAGCTTAAATAACTCTCTTCCACAGGGCAAAGAAATTAAATTCTTCCCAGAGATCTCTATGGAAAAGAAATCAACAAGGTCCCTTGAAAGACCTTTTCCTTCTTAGAAGTTTATTACGGGTTTCTGTGGCCAGTTGAGCTGCTCCGGTTTTAATAATGACAGTGAAATTAATTTAGTGTCCACGGTTTCAACACTTGGGTACACGAGGTTGTACAGCTCTGAGAGTATTGGCAGGGGAAGCAGTGAGATGCACCTGCCCACAGGATCTGCACAGTCCTGTGCTCTTGGGGCATCTCTCTGTGAGCTCTTTCCACCTCTGCCCATATGCACGGACACCGAGCAGCACCAGCACTCACTGACTGACACTCACTCCCACCACATGCATGCCTCTCCTGGACTGAGGCTCTTTTCTTCCTCATGTAGCTGGATTTTCACTAAAATATATGTTTCTTAAAAAAAAAAACAAAAACCAAAACAAAATCCCCACAGAAAACTAAAAAAAATTAAAACCGAAAACAATTAAAACAAAACAAAACACAATAAAAAAATTAAATAAAATAAAAAATTTTTTTAAAGTGTTCTGTACCATCTGGGGACTTCTTAACTGCAACCATGCAGCACAGCACAAGTCCTCTGAGGGAAGAGGTAACTAATGAGATGCAGAGAGATCCTGAACTGGTTAGGAAGTAGCATTAGATTTCTGCTGTCTTCGCTAGTTAATGTGATATGTAAATGAGGAACATATGACATGGTTTGAAGCCTCTCCGTAGGAAACACCAATGTAGGGGCTTCAGGGGAGGTGATTTTCCTAATGAATATGCTCTTTGTTTGAGAACGGCAGTGAAATCCCAGTTTTATGCTGTCATTTTGTGCTACTTGTCTAAAGAAACACTTCTTCCAGGGGATGGCAAGTGTTTGAAATTTGAATGGGATCCGCTCCATTAGCTGGAATTTGTACTGTCACACCCTGACTTCCACACTGCAAGAAATCCTAACCCTTCCTCGGCTTCTGGAAATGGACTTCACAGTGTACCTCAAGCCTGTAAGAAATTCCTAAATCTGCTGATTTGTACCAAACTCGAGTTAGCACAGCAGACACGTTAAAGCAAATATAAGACAGAAATTTCAAACAGAGATACCGGGGCTTGGATTTCCACACTGTATTGTGGCACGTAGGCTAGGGCTTTGCTTTCTGACCCTGCTCAGTGTCTCTCAGCTTCTGTGGATTTCCGTGAAGTCTGGCAAATGGTCAACATCTTTGCAAATCAGACCCATGTTAGGACACTGGCTAAGAGCAAAGGAAAATATTTTTAGACATCAAGTTATCAAGCTATTTAAACTTTCTGCTGTATGGTTCTTCTCATTGCAGTGAAAGCCATTGAACACTCAAGTAGCAAAGCTGGGGAGGTTCTCATCTCGTCTTCCTGCTATCTCTCCATTTTAATTTCTTGTATCATCCATTTGTCCCTGTGCACAGCCTTTCTGCATTTTCCTGATGTGCAGATTCCGGGAACTGGCTTTTATTTTTGAAGCTGGTATAATTAAGAGGAAAATGAAATGCAGACAGAACACAGCCTCCAGTTTTGTCTGCCTTGAAAGGGTGGATTGAATTCCATTCTGAGTCCACGAATTTGAGAAAATTTAAAATATTCTCATATTTTCTCCAGCAACTTAATCCTTAATATCATACTCCAGCAGTTAAGGAACAGAAACATACCACAAATCTTAGAGATCCAGTTAAAACAGCAGACATTTTTGATGGTAAAATGTTGCAACAAGCTATTTCCCAGGCAGCTTTAGAGCAAGAAATCTTGGTAAGGACACTTTTATAACTCAAATCAAATAAACAAAATTTCCCACTGCAATAAGAAGAGTGTTGTTTGCATCTTAAATGCAATTTTTAAATTTCAGATTCCTTTTATTTAGATGTGCTCCTGGGGACTAGCAATACCACACCCATGGATTCTCACATTTTTTCAGTGTACTGTGAAAACATCTGCTAGTACTCATCAAACTCCTCTGTGGTTTGTTGTCCCCATTTTACAAGTTGAAGGAATTAG
>VYZQ01026459.1:2773-31482 GCA_013400655.1 Mystacornis crossleyi | reverse complement strand
CCCCCCAAAAATGCTCCTGAAGGAACCAAAAGTGATTTGATTTCCTCAGTTTTTATGTTAAATGCTGGATATACAGAGCACAGAGAATCTACTACACCTTATGCAATCCCACTGGGTATAGTCATGCATACTAGTGTANTGAATACAGCTTTGGGGATCATTCCTCATTTCCTTAGCAGGAGGTAGAACCCATCTGAGGTAACTCTCAAAATGGGGTCCCATAGTGTTGAATTTTCAGGTGGAAGATGTCAGTGGATTGGTCTCTGATGGAAATGGGGCTATGAAGGACTTTTCCTTTGAGACCGCAGTGAACAGCAGATGAATAGCACATAGCTTGAGGAAGGTCCTATTTGGGAACCTTGGATGTGAGAAAGAAACATGCATGGCTAGTGCATTAAGACTCTCTCCTGTGGAAGTTAAAGTTAGGAAAGAGAAAACTCAAAGTGACTGGCAGCCGAAGAGGAGAAAGGGGTTAAGAGGTGAAAGGAAAGCAGAGTCTTTGGGGAGCAATTGCTTTCATTGCATTCATTGTGTTTGTGTTTTGTGTTTTTCCATCAGTGGGGAATGGCCATAAGTCCACTTGCACCTTTGGTCAACTCGGCATGATTTTTCAGTCTGCATACCACAGAGGGGAGTGTTTCTGATTTTCAGCAACAGAACAGAGGGAAATCCCATGAATCCCACAGAGTATCTGAAAATATTCACAGTGGGAAATGGGACAAAGCCTTTTGGATCCTATTGACTTCTAAATGTTTTATATATGCATTGATAGAGCGTACTTGCCTTCTCCATTGGAGGAGAGCAGAGAGTGAGGGTCATAAAGGTGGACACCAAAGGCTTTCCTAAAAATTAGATTTTTACTCCTTTACAGTTTGCTTTATGATACATGCAAAGCTCTCATATATTTGAAGACATTCTACATTAATCCATAAATATAAAACAGACATTAAACTATTCAAGAAAGAGTGATATTTAAACACTAAATTGTCATTTTAGGCTATCTGTCCTCATATTGAAAACATGGTCCTCTCCTCTATATTTTTCGTTGTTATCATCACTTTCTAAGTCTCCACTTCCTTATTTACTTAACCTCTAAAATAAAACTGTGGAAGTCAGCTCTTGTTATCTGTAATATATAGGCCAAGTTACTTCACCTAATATTTTCTGTGTGACCCTAGTTCTTTCTATCATGTAGGCATTTTTAAGAGATACAGAAAAAAAGTATTAATTGTAAAAGTATAGAATTGCAGATGATGTACATTTTTAATGTTAAATCCTTTGAGATTCTTTATACCTGACTGTTGCAGAACAGAATGAAAACTGAAGTGGAATGATAGTGAAAATAATCCACTATGTGTATTTTGTCCCAATATTGCCTGTGGTTGAAACCAAAGCACCAGATAGCCCTTGCATGTGGCCCTAGCTGAACTCTCCATTTTCCCATCTTTGCATCCTGACTCCCCACAGATTTATCTTTCACTAGTCCTGGCATATTCCATCAGCATCTTTTCTTTTCTATTTAATGAACTGTCTCAGAAGCACAGCTCAAAAATGATACCAGAGACAGTTAATTCCAGGAATGCAAATGCTTCTTGAGTAGTTTAAAAGAACGTAGAATAACAAAACCTTGTGAACTGGGAGTCTCAAATGTGTATGATACAAAGTGCCTTTGATGTAGCTTATCAGACAGGACCATTTATTCAAAATTATGCACTACCCAAAGGAGCCAACCAGGCTCCACAGTCAATTTTAAAGGAAGTAGGATAGGGTTGTCAATACGCAGATGTTATCATTCTCTTTCTCTGTGTACTTTTTCACTCTCTTTCCCCAGTTTTCTGCATGAGAATGAACTTTAGTGAGGTGTAGTTACAGAATTAATGTCATTCCCACTGCACATTATTTGTCCTGGAGATACCTTAATTTTGGAACGTATGTCATTAAGCAAAGTATAAAGTAAATCTTCACGTGGAAAACAAACACAGGTGTGGTCAGGAAAGGCAAAATCTTTAACTAACCATAGACATTTAGGCTACTTTCATGAAATAACAAAAACAGGCTAATATTCTAAAACATTTATATTCCCAAGGCAAGCTATTTGCTCACTGTGAATGGTAGAGTGTAAATGATAATGTTAATTTGCTCTCCAAACAAAACAGTTACCTATAACTTCGTGTTAAAAAACATTGTTCTTGTTCTAATACATGCCCAATACTCTTAAAATTATATATGTATATAAAAGTACCTTTAGTTCAAGAGTATCTTCCTGACTAAAGTCTGATCCCAAGCACAGTGAATATCAAGTGCAGTTACAGTCTTCACAGAGATGTGAATCTTCTGAGAGTGCTCGTCCAGATCTGAGAACACTTGGAGGTAGAGAAAGTACACGAATGAGGGGACTGTTCTCAACATGAAAACTGGCTCACTTGAACATACCATTTCAGAAGCTTGTTGGGGAGTTATCAGAGGAAACACTGGGGAGAAATGCTGTATCAAATTACAAAGGTAGGTAGTATGCAAGGAGAGAACAAAGGCAGGTGAGAACAAAGTTGAAGACACTGAATTTGAGTAGAAAATATTTGTAAAACCATCCTGAATTACTCAAACATGTCTGCTTACATTCAGACCTTGAAAATAAGTTTGTCTGAATGACAAACGCCATTTGAGACCAATTTATGTAAAATTTATGGTTATTTTTGAAAGGATACTTGGATGCTTTCATCAGATATGAATGCATCATTCCTGCCTAATTCTCTCCCCAGAATTAGGGTATCACGATTGAATATTATAACCCTTAGTACAGACAAATATTTATATTGTCAAGACTTCTAAGACTTTTCTGTTCATCAGTAGGTAGCAGTTGCTGGTTAGGTCTACAGTAGGTTTTATTGTGCTGTTTAACTGCCCGTTCCATGGTGGTCTAAGCTTTTTTGTGACAAATGACTGCATGCAATTTGGGCACTATATCATTAAGACAAGGAGAGGCATTTATGTTTTCCTCTATGTAATGTTACTGCTAATATGTATTCATGTTGGGGGAGTGATTTGCTTATTATGACAAATAGGGCATTTTCAAGTATTTAAAGATCTTTTTTTGGAAAGAGTCCCTCCTCTGTGTATATATTGAAGGTATTGCTGGGACACAGCATGAAAACTTATGGTATAGTTATCTGAAAAAACCTACCCACTCCCTATAACATGTTTAGATTGCTTTTTTAGACTCTATAAAATTTTAGCAACCACTAAACATAGAACTTCATTCATCATCATGCAAGCAAAGACTGCCAAAGGAAGCCTACTCTTCCTGAGCTAAAAGTGGCAACACTCCAGTATTGGCAGAAATCAAATGAATCATTTCCTGCTTTTAGTTTTAGATAAATAATCAAAAAAGATTGTCTAGAGTCTGATCCAAAAGTAATTTTTCATGGCAAGGAGTAAGACTACAGCTACAAAGACTTTAAGTGGGGAACATTATCCTGTTAATTACTTGACTGGAAAGGCCCTGAGGAACCTATAGTCAGATCAAAATATCAAAATCCAATTTAAAACAAAATGTTAAATAATCATATTGACTTTTAAGTAGAGTAACCTGAATTCCATTGAGGAACAGAGAAGTTAGCAGATTTAATTTGCTCTTGATGCACTGAATGAACTTGGTCCAAAAGGCTCCTGGTGGATCTGCCTGCTTTCTGGGGGAGAGAGAAGGCAGAACAGGCAGAGCAGGGGCAGCAGCTGCCACTGCAGAGAGTGGGGAGTAGAGACTGCCATCAGGAATTGCTATTCATGAACACTTTTGTTCTTTCTGTTCTTCCTCCTCTAGTATCCATCATAAAATGTGCGTCTAGACTGCTGACAGGGTGATGCCAGGCTATGATTGGGTATGTATGGTAAGGGGAGACCTAGTTAAAGGGGTTGAACGAGAAAATAATGGGGCAAAGGAACACTGGAACCACAAATGGACACTGGAAAATGAACAGAAAAAAGTGGTCAGACCAGGGCATGAAATCAGAGGTCAACAGAAGAGACTAATGGACAGAAGAGAAGAGTTGTGAAGGTTTCAATTAAGGGAACTACTAGAACTGTGTTGAGAAGAGGGACAGTGTCACTGACATTAAAGGATGACATGAGGTAGGGAGAGGCCAGGATTCAAGGCCTATAAGAATCCCTGTGAGCCTCATGTCTCGCAGAGGCTCAACTCATGGATAAGGTATGCCTCTTCCTCATTTGTCTTACCTGCCTGACCTAAATGATGACAACCTTTAGGAGCCTGGGGGAAGGAGGAGTGCAGACAAATGAGAGATCTTTACTGATTTGAGACTGAAGAGCAACTAGTTCAGTAAATAAATCCTGGAGCAAAAAAGAGGAAAGCCCAAGGGACAATCATGCAGTCCTGACCTTAATGCCTGATTAACTGTCAGCTTCAGTGTTTATAAGCTGATAAAAGGATGGTTAAATCAAATTTAAAGTAATAAGTAAATTTGTATTATCTATGCTATCAAAAAGTAGAAATGACACTTTTGTTCTTCTTCCAGGTGGTAGTATCATGACATTGCAATCAGCACTGAATGCATACAAGATCCAACCATCACCAGATCTACTTCTTGAGCTCTGTGAGTGTTTCTCACAGCCCTGTCAGCTGCACCCTGGCTGTCCCATGGGAATTGCTACTAATGTCAGATGGTCACTTTGCGTGGTAGCTTCCCACTTTTGCAACAAAATTCAGTATTTTTCTAACAGCAGCATATAATGGAGTTCAGTTCTGCAACCAGCCCAGCATGGAGCTCCTCTAGTAGAGCTCCTCTAGTGGAGCCCTGTGCCCACAGTAAACAACAGCAGAGCCAGTTTGAGTCATGTAATTTATGATGATGTACTCCTACCGTCCATGTTGTACCTATCAACAGTGACAGTAAAATCACCATAGAGCTGGCATTCTCAAATACTTACCCAGCTCTGAAAATAAAATGGGTCACATCTGGGCAGTCTCCCACTCCCTTACGGGAATGTCATGGGACTGGAGAAGTGAACCTTCCCAGACATATGAAGGGAGAGAATCCAGTCATCTGACTCTCAACACTGGTTCTCAATCATGAAATATTTCTCTGTAGTGAGTGGTTCAGAAGACCAATAATATATGTAATATAAAAATTATACATTGCAGATTTGTGGCTAAATCTAGTCAAGGATTTCTGTTTAGGGTTTTGATTGTACGACAGAAGTCGATAAACTTGTCTTTCCTGGGTTTATGACCCAAACCTCCATCATTCTTGTACAAATCACAAGATTACAAGTCTGAAGGGAACATTTCTCTGAGATTTTGTTTGGATCTGAGTGAGGCATTTTTCACTCAATCTAGAATCCAGATCACAAGGGTATTCTTGGCATAAGACTTACAGTTGAAACCGCTCAGAAATACGCATGAGTATTGACTTGATATGTGGTTTTGGATCATTTCGAAGAGTAAAAGGTGTGATTTGCTGTCATTTTTGGGATACAGACTATTAACTCTTTTCATGTCACCAGGAAGCATAGTGTGATATCTTTATAACTCCTATCAGTAGACATTTTGAAATCAGCACCAAGTCATGGGTGCCAGAATGTTCAGACGATAACTGCACAACAAACAACTGTTGCCAAATTGGGTGACTTTTATGACTAGTCATGCAACATCTAGTTTTCTTAGTGCCTGAGCTGCTAAAATCAAGTATTACATAAGAATGTATTTCATTCAAAATAATAAAACAATGCATTGGTTGAGTGTCTGCTTTCATGTTTGCCAACAGAAGCTTAGAAATGTGACCATACTCTAGACTAAGAATAACAAAACAAAAGACACTTTCTGCTTAAATTTGAAGTCCCAGCCAGTCTCATAACTTTTGGTATCTGACTCATGATTTTTGAATGCTTGGGATTGGCAGTATTGTACTAATATGTTTTTTATCAAAATTCAACTTCAGAAAAGCATAACTTTTTCTGTCAAGAAATTTGTAGGTCAAGAGGCTACAAGTCATGGAAGAAGGGGAAAAACTGAGGCTTCCCTCTCAAAACAAGACCTTTTGATATTGTTTTTTTCTAAGGAACAAAACCCTGAAGGAGGACCCGCATTTCTGATCTTTTCTTGTGGGGCACAGCTTGCCTGACAGGGTGACTGTGGCTATGCAGAGGCGTTGCTGTGTCGCCTCCATGTTATGACACCGCAGACAACTCCAGTGGGAGGTGCCAGTTCAGAATGCCCTGAAACTACCTTCCCTCTGTGCCCAGCCTAGAGCTGTGGGTGAATACCACATTTCTGCTCACAGTAATGAAACCCAGTGTCTTCCAAAATAAATATTGTTTCTTGGTTACTAATATAAATAAATGTATTGCACATTACATTTTTGGAGAAGAATGTGCAAGACCAACATTTTTGAAGTCTAAAGGAGAGATCTTCCCTCTGTTTCCCTCCAGTCCTCTTACAGTGAAACTTCCACTTGAGTCAGTGGGAATTTACAAGAATCAAAACTACAGAAGCACCCCAAAATATTTCAGGGTTTTGGTTTTTTTTTTTGCCTGAAAATAAGTATGATATTTGGATAAAAATTTTATTTGAGAAGGTAGAACTCTAGTATTTCTTTCTTTCTAGCATTATTTCTTGTAAAATAGTTGTAAGTTCTTTAGTTTGTAGCTCTCCAAAGGGAAAAATGAATCATTTGTTCAATAAATGGAAAATTAAAGAGGACAAATAGCAGAGTTAAGACTGATTTATTACAGTTCACATCCTACTGTATGTCTACAAGTTCTTTTAATGCTTTTCATAGGAAACAAAACTTAGATTCACTTTCCCAATGAATTTAAGGCTAATTATTTTTCAAGAAGTTCTACCTTTCCTCTCACTTCATTTAGACTTGTAATAATTATATTCATCATAGTTGTGATAGATGATAGGGCTGGGAAGAAAGAGACAAGGAGAGAACAAATATTTCTGTATATTAATCATCAGTCTTTAAAAGTCAAAGAATTGTTTTATGTAGGGAATGGAACTAGATTGTCTTCTCATTCTTAAAGCTAAATCTGTGGTTTGTAAAGAATTAGTGTTAGATCAGCCTTAACACTTAGCTCTTTGAATTGTGTTAAATTAATCCCTTGAAGACATAAAAGTGCAGTCATGCTGTATAAATACTTCATGCCTCTTTTAAGTGTATAATACAGTAAGAAATTTAATAATTGTAAGCTTTCTCATCATGGTTGTATAACATCGTGTCACAGATACCTTTTTTACTTGGTGGAAACCGATGTGGTTCCATTGTTGATGATTTTGTTTTCTTTTTACTTAAGTTATTTCTTTTCTGTTTTTCCAAAAGGTGTTGATTTGGGATGTGGTATTTCAAAACCAAAAATCCAATTTCTCAACTGATGTTCTATGCCTGGTTTCAGAGCTTGTGTGTGTGTATGGAGAGAGGCAGTTTAAAAAATAATTTAGGCTAAACTTGCTCCTTTCTTGCTTGAAAAGGAGATTTCCACACTGGGAAAAAACCTCCGCTCAATATTATTCTCTAAACAGTTCCCAAGCAGTGTCTAGGAGATGTTGACACCATACCAGCTGTTTAAAATTCCTACTCTCAAACACTATCACCTAGAAGTACCTAAAATGTCTCAATTTTTTTGTAGACACCTTTGCAGAGACACACATATTATCAGGACTGGTATGGCTTGGATGGGTAGAGTCAAGTTGTAGACTTCCACTGTTCAGACAAAAGTCTGTATTTCAAGAGTTTAGGAGAAACTGAAAAAAATGTTTCTGCTAATTCCCACTATGCCTATATTTCTTTTCATAGCAGTATATTTAATGTATAGCCCAAGAAGTGGGAGCTGGATTGTGATTTGATCCCAAATCCTAGAAGTGCCTATTTACCATCCACAACAGAGGGATCTTGGTCATGTAACTTGAAGTAGTCCAAATAATTTTCATGTGAAGCAAAGTCTAATATATAGCTGTTTGAGTGACTAAATTTTGTGTGCAAAGTAAGAAGTGTTAATGCTGGTTTAGTCTGTATTTATTAAGGACAGAGATTACCTACAACTAGCAGTGGAGCATTTGTTTTGCTGTCTGCTTCTGGCCAGATATGTTCCTTCAGGCATTTCCATCATAAGATGTTGCCTTTTTTTTTTTTTTTAATTGCTTCCCTAAAGAATTTTTAGAATACTAAAACAAGATGCTGTTTATTGACCACATGGCTAGTTTGAACTGCAACTTTGGCAGCACTCAGAAATTTGACTTTAAATCAGGAATGATATACCCTTACTATGGTTGGGTAGAAATGAAACATGCTCCATGAGCATGTAATGGAAAATCAGGAAATTAAGGGCTTGTGAAGAGTAATTGGTAGGCTGAATCTCTTCTGGTGTTTTACTTCATGTTTGTCAGGTCTCATAAATTCAACATCCAATGTGAGGATGACCTCCAAAAGTGTAAAATTAAACTATGGACAAATCTTGTCTTCCTAGAAAGTTTCTAATTTTCTTAGTGTGTGTTTTAAAACCTGTGTTTTTGTTAATAAATTAATAAATAATTTCCTGGTGTTAGAGGCCAAAAGGAAAATAAAAAATTAATGTAAACACATTATATGAGTTGGGAGATATGTCACATAGGGAGAAACTTAAAGAAAAACATGATTCTAATAAAATAGAAAAACTGGGCACATCTACATGAGCGAAATACAGATCTAACTCTGATAATTTATGCGCTATTTCTTTGTAATGCAAAAATGACAAAAAGCACAAGACAAAGCACAACAGAGACAAAATCCACATTTCCTGCTTAGTAATCCATGTGAGGTGGAGCAACCACAGACCTTGTGAGCCATTTTAAAATTTAGCTACAATATAGATACAACAAAGTCCTGAGTCAAAGAAAAAAGTTATTCCATTTCTGTTATAAACCTGAAAATGTTGGGTGAAATTTGTGGAAGAAAGATCAAAGGCCAAGTAGCTGGTGGATGTAGTGGTCAGACAGGAATTTGAGGAACGCATAGTAGAGCATTGCTCACCTGAAAGCATTCACAAATCATCAATGAAGTCTGGAATGCCATGAGTCTGGGGAATTTTTGATTTAATAAATATATCTGTTTGGACCTATTTTGTCTTTTAAAGACTCAAAATCAGGGCATTTTTGAACCTTTTTTTTTTTTTTTTTAAATCAAGTTGTGAACCATGCTGTTATGTTTGGAAAGAATGAAAGCTAAGAATCTTACTGCTCAGGAAAAAAAGAACTTTGAGAAAACACTTGTTGGGTAACTTGCAATTAAGGTCATAAAATTCGTCATTGCAGAGACAGACTGAAAAAAGCATTGAAGTTGAGGAAAACTGCTGGAAGTAAGTATGTGAGAAATTGAAAATAAGGCTTTATAATTTTTATACAAATAGCAGTTATCATCCATAGGCCTGAACCTGAAAGCTTAGAATAAGCTTAGAATTCTGATATTTGACTCACTCACAAATTATTCCTGCTCTATGAAAAATATACTTACTTATAAATTATCAAGAAACCATCTGAGTTTTTAATTTCATCTATACTTTTGTCTTGTATGATTTGTCTTATACTCTATTTTGTTTTCCTTTTTAGAAACAGAAATAATGGCAAGCAGTATGTCTTTAATACAACATTTGTAAAGCTGAGGAAAAATCCTTTTTTATCATGTATTGTGGAGTATCAAAAGGTATAAGAAGTAAAATTCAAAGCATACAATCAGGGATGGACTATCATTATTTTTTTAGCTCTAATTTAGTAAGATCAAAAAGTTTTAATTAGTCTGGGCTATGAGGTTTAACTGCTGAAATTATTACTGATCTACACAAGCAATGAACAAATACTATTTCATCTGCTTTGTGGTGGAGCGAAAAAGTGCTTCAAATTCTAATCAGTAGTAGTTGATATCGGAAAGCTCCTGTTTTTGGTTAGAATAAAAAAATGTTGTGTTTATATTCCAATTCAGAGCTGGAAATTTTTTTACATTAAGCCTTTTTAGCAGTCTAAGAGAAGGAATCCAAGCTGCAAAGGCTTTTTTGTCACTTCATTTCTGACTATTATAAATGTTTGCTAAACTATTTTTTTATTAATCTGGTTTTTGTAAGGAAAAGCCTCACTCCCTCTTTTCAGCTGGGGAATTAAATGTCACATTCCCTACTGAAGGACATATTTTATGGAGAAGTTATAAACCCTGAAATTAAGTTTGCAATGGAAAATGTGACAAGCTTAACTCTGGCAATGCAAAAAATATATTCTTAACATCACATAAAGAACTATATATGTATATGAAATGTATTTGCAATGTACTATATGTTTATTACCACTTAAACACTTAAAAATGGAAAAAACCAGCACATACCCCAACTGTCTACTAAATATTTTTTAATACAGCCAGAACACACTGAAAACCGTAGGACTGAAGAGTATATGGTAAGTGTTTAAATAACATCAAATGCAATAAAACATTTCATTTGAAATGTTATGCAGGTGATAAAACTGTCATGCAGAATTACTATTTGGTGTGCTTTGAAAAAATATAATTAGGAGAAAAAGCATAGGGAAAACTTAATCACTAAAGAAAAGCCTGTGAAAATGAAGCATATTTGTATTTGTTCAAGTATTCAGAATTTTGTGGCAGATCAGAACATTTATTAACAGCTGAGTTTGACTGCTGTGGTACACCGGTGTGGGACTAGGGACTTCCATGCTCACGGGCATCGAGATGTGTGAAGAGTTTGGTAGCTCATGGCACATGCTCCTGCCCCCTTACCAGCCAAGCCAATGAATTTAGGAAAAGAGGTAATAAAAGAAATTTTTTCTCTACTTTCCACCTTTTCCCTCTCTTGAAGGGAGAGAGGAGGTGAACTGAAAGTTATATGAACCTTCTGCAAGAGAAAGTGGCAGAGAGCAAGAGGAGTTGACAAAGGAGAGGAAAAGAAGAAAATGTACGATACCCTTAAGATTTATTCAGTAAAAATTAAAAAAAAAATTAAAAAAAGAAAGAAAGAAGTTAAGTGGAAAGAGACATAACTCATGGGAGGTGATTCTCTGGGTGAGTAATATAGTCTGTCCACTTGTTAGACAAATGTTGGAAAATAAGTGTGTTCTACATGTTGCCTTGTAGTTATTTTTTTTTTAAGTTTGGGAATGGACAAATAAGCTTGAGGGGAATTTTGACCATAGATTCTTAATACCATTTTGTGATTTTTATGTAAATGATACTTTGAGGACAGCAAGGATAATTTTAGAATTTAAAATAAAGCCATTACCATCATTATTGATTCAATATCCCTTCTCTTGCCAGAAGTTCTACCAATTGCTCTCTGTTGACATACACTGTTTTTCTTATTTAGTTGCATATGATAAATCATCCTTTCCATTTCAGAAGGAGCAAGAGAATCTCTTGCTCTTGTTTCCTGACATATTAGCATCCTCCTGAATACTCGCTCCTGTTCTCTTTCTGAATACTTATTGAGTTACCTTGTCTGCCTTTGCTGGCACCAAGGACTTACTGTGCAAGAAGAAAGGTCATTTCTGTCTGGTAAATAATAACCCTAGTTATTATTTTGAGAGGAGGCATGAACCGCTGCTACTTTCTCTATGCTTTTCCTTAAGGCACAAGATATTTTCACTGCTCTGCCATTTCTTCTTTCTCCCCAAGGTCAGCTTCATTTTCAGTGGATACACTTAGACAAGTCTTGGACTTGGTTCAGTTAAAATTACTGTATGTTTGGCCTCTGTATCATGGAAGCACAAGCAAAGCAGCTAAACACTGTGGAAAGTTGTTGTTCTCTGTTTTCTCTGGCCATGCATAAAGTTCTTCAGTGCAGAAGCTTAAACATTTTGCTTTGAATTGAATCCCCTGGAATTATATGCTTTGTGGTCTTATGCTAAATTGTAGACAGAATATAAATGGGCCTTTGCTTCTCAACGCTCTTCACAGTAGCTGTTTTTTTAAAATTTATTTTATTTTTATTTTTTATAACATGGTGAAGTTCAGTATGATTCAGGCTTTTTGTTTAGACCCAGGAATAACCCAGCTTCTCTTGTCTGTGTGGGGAAGAGATCCTAACACGTCTGATAGGTGGTGAAAAAAGCTAAGCCCTCTGTCTTTCTCTATTCACAGATACTCTACAAAATTAGAATCAGTTTCAAGAATAACTATTCAAAATAGCCAGGGAATGTCTGCTCTGCCTTGAATCTCATCAGTAGCTGGATTTCCCTTTTGCCTTTTGGCTAATAACTGAGAAGAGCAAACCAAACTGGTCTGGGAGGCATCTTGACAGTGTCTGGGTGGTGTGCTACCACTCTAACTTGCTAGTCCTCTCAGTACTTTGTGATTTGTAAAGAAGAGGATATCCAAGGACACGTGCTTATTAATTAAATAATTAAATGTTTAATTAATTAAATGTTGCCCTGCATATTTTAAAATTACTTAGCCTAGTGGAACAAGGGTCTGTTTTGTAGTCAAAACAGTATGGTATCATACTGCACAGTGTGAAAAATGATGCTGTCTGCAAGGTGTTGGAGAACCAGACCCTGCTAGGGATAATCTGGAGCAGAGTTGGAGTTGCAGGAATTTCAGAAACAAGATCAGGTGTCTGTTAGTCATGATATCACTACATTCAAGGTTATCTCCCATTCATTATGCCCCTTTTGTGGGTGAAAGATAAATCAGTTAAGTCTATGGATGGAAACACAAGGTTCAATTCATTGTTTTCCTTCTTCAAAAGCTAATGACTTATGAAATGTTTAAGTTGTGACAAAAATCAGCAAACTCATTAAGTACTTCTTGCCTTTGTTAAAATGGATGATGAGCTCAGCTATTTCATAACCAACACCACTGTTGGTTGATGAAAAAAGCTCGTGCATTATGTGCTGGTTTTGGGGTAGAGTTGATTTTCTTGACAGTGGCTGGCACAGGGCTGTGTTTTGGATTTGTGCTGAATACTGTGATAATAGAATTATTATTGCTGAGCAGGGCTTACACAGAGCCAAGGCCTTTTCTGCTTTTTGTGCTGCCACACTGGTGAGGAAGTTGGGGGTGCATGGGAGGTTGGGAGGAGACACAGCCAGGACAGGTGATCCAAACTGTCCAAAGAGGAATTCCAGACCATGTGACGTTGTGCTCAGTATATAAAGTGGGGGGAAGAAAGAGGAAGGGGGAACACTTGGAGTGATGGTGTTTGTCTTCTCAAGTCTCCATAACGTGTGATGCAGTCCTGGTCTCCTGGGGATGGCTGAACATCTGCCTGTCCATGGGAAGCAGTGACTTAATTCTTTTTCTTTGCTTGCATGTGAAGCTTTTGCTTTCCCTACTGAAATGTCTTTATCTCAACCCATGAATTTTCCAGGTTTTACCCTTCTGATTCTCTCGCTGATCCTGCTGGTGGGTAACGCCGTGTGGGCATTCGGGGGGGAGCCGCTGCGTTATTCCTGAGGCGTTCCTTAGCGAGGAACGCCCGGCGCTGCTGGGCACACCTGCAGGCCAGCTCTCCCACCCGTGCGGTGGGAACGCGCAGCTCACACCGCGCTGGCCAGCTCAGGCGTCACCAGAGGCAAAGAGTCGGAAGGCAGCCCCCATATAGAGTTCCGAAGGGTTTATTACCAATCCACAACGAAGGATGCCATGGATGAAAAAGGATCGGTTCCCCCCGGGACACACTTACACGGGGATACAGAAGGGAGGCGGGGTAATACAACAACAACCAGTGGGGAGAAGGAGGGGGCGGAGTGGGGGCTGGATTACGACCCTTTAAGGGATACAAGGGGTGTCTGGCAGCTGGCCAACCAGACAGACCGAATCTCCATAGAACCACAAAACCTGATGGGAGCGGCTGTTCTCACCCTGACTCTGGGGGTGATCTTAGAGTTCGGAGCTGGCCCACCCGCGGGCCTCCCCTGTAGCGGGGCTCTGTGGCCCCCCGGGCACCGCAGCTGCCGGCTCAGCCGCCACAACAGGTGGGAGTGGGCCAGAGGCTGCGTGGGGCTCGGCTGCTGGCTGGGGTGAAACCGTGACACAGCAATGCAATTTACATTAACCTAATTCAGTTTGCATTCGGAGTCAATTTTGAATTAAGCTACCAAAAATACAGGTGCTTAAGTGTCCTATGTCTTAAAACATTACATGGAGCTTATCTGTAAATAGATGGCTAGCAAAGACTGGTAAAAAATTCTAAAGTAGATTTAAATTAATATTTTTGAATATAAAATGGAATTATTTACTCTTTATTACTTACAAGCAGTTTTTAAGCCTTCCATACACTTAATATTCTACGAGAGGAATAGTGGAGGAGTACTGGTGTTTTAACCACACTTAAAACTATTTTATAAAAGACACCATTACATTAATTTGATTCTCTAGACATCTTGTTTTCATTTTTTTGTCACTATATTTCAGATTATTTTCATGGTGACAATATTTTTGTAGAGGTTGATTTATAGCTTTCTGTGAAAAAAACAATATTAAAAAAAATGTTAACCAGACTGTAACCACTCTGGTACAACTCAGGAGAACACAGGAAGTGTGATGGTTGTTGTACTTTCTCGGTATTGTAAAGAAATTTCTGAAATTTGTAAAAAATAGTATAAAGGATTACACTCATAAAAAATGGGACCATTAGTAAATTTAAATAAGAATATCAAAATTGATAAAAGAAACCTAATAAATAAATAAATGTGAACCAAAATAAAATGCAATTAATCAGCAATTGTTAATTTAATTTTATCCCTTTACGACACATGTTTGCATAACATGCTGAACATGTTATGCATGTAAGATCTATTTTCGCAGCACTCAGTGAGATACCATTACTTGCTACTAGGTAGAGAGAAGGAAAGTATAATTAGAAAAGTGGGTACAAATCTCTATTTAGACATGTTCAAGGTAACTCAGCATCTTTTATTCCAAACTAGGGATGTAATATTATCTGTGGTTTACTAGAGCTGCTCAACAGAGAAAATTTGTGAATTAATGCCTATTCTTTTATCAAATCTTGCACAATTTGAGGGTCAAGCTTTGACTGTCCAAAGCAAAATGAGCTGTGGTCAAATTAATCTGACCATTTAGAAAAATAGCAGCTCCATCAAAATGTTGCTGTTCAACCTAACAGAACAGTATGACTGCATGGATACAGAAAAAAGCCTTGTATAAAAATGCTCTGTACCCTTTCTAAAATAAGTTGGATTAGTATAGTTATAACTATTCAAGGCATAACTTGGTAGGAAAAGAGGTCAATTCCATGTTTTTCGTCATATCGAGTGGGCAAAAATTAAATGTTTGTCAGCAATGCATTTAAAGATGAGCAGAGTGACACAGTTCCGGACAGCCGTGTTGCAGATTGTCTTGACATCTGTTTCCCTTATCTGCTGTTTTGGAGATCTTATATCGGTGCTTTAACTACGTACAGGCATATATATTAATGGACACTGGAGACAGGTCCAACCTATTAGAAATTTAGGCACAACAGGGTTATAAATGTTACTTGATACCTTATAAAGCCCAAGATACCTGACCAGTGCATAGGCTCTGTTGCTTGATGTAGTCAGGTGATAACATATGTACACTCATGCTGCCTATTTCAGCAAGTGTCAAACGTTCATGCTAAGTACTACATAAATTATCACCTAATTAAGCACTGTTATGCTTTGGATTGGGAGGGAAGTGTAAACTTGATTCTCCTTAGAGAGCTATATGCAGAAAAATGATGTAGAATTCATTTTACAAATAAAGGTCAGAGACCAGATTTTTTTCAGATTTTTTGGAAGAAGGAACAGGAAGGGAACCTTGACTTCCTTAATTAAATCCTTTTCAGCTCATGAAAATTCTAAGAGGTTAATTTGGTTTTATGTGTACTTCCCTATTATATTATAGAGATGTCAGGAGCACTGTTCTGTTATTGGCACAGTTTATACCCTATTGGCTTTCTAAACTTTTCATTGCTACTCTTATATCAATAGTTACTGAATCATAATTTATGAATGTCAAAAAAACTATTCACCTGGAGGTATGAGTTTAGGATTAAAAGATAAGGCTGTTATGAAATGGTCTGATCTGAAGATATTAAACATGTATAAATATGTCTATCACTATATTCAGAGAAATATACCTAAATATATTATTTGTGTGTTAGATGTGAAGATACATGTACTGCTGCTAGTCCAGCCATTATGTTATCCTGGCTGGCTTTGAAATTTAAAATACAGAATCTGCTATCTACCGCTCTTGATGCTTTAGATTACAAAGTCCTTTAGGACAGGAGCAGCGCATATCTGTGTTTAGCTCACCTAGCAAAACATGAATGCAGGTGTGAGTGACATTTTTGGCCACTGCTCAATTATAAATGAAGTAAAATAATGTTCATGGTCCCTGGAAGAGGAGAAAATGGTGAAAAATATGGAACTAAAGGGAGAAATCAGAAGTCAGATTTACTAAGAAGTAGTTAGGGATCAAACTATGTATTTTCAGGCAATAAAGAGATTCTTCTAAAGCAGTCTGTGGTACTGACACCAAAAACAAGGAGGTCAACATTAGCAGTGTGACAGTTATAACATTGATTCAGAAAATAGTATGTTAGTTTATTTTTTCCTCCAACTAGACAGCAACCAGCTGAAGGCAGCTAAGCACCTAGGGACATCTCAGTTAAAACAACACATGAGAGTGGAAAGAAACACAGAGTGGGGTGGTGGGAAAAATAGTCAAACGCAAAGAGGCAAAGTAGCCAAATAGGCAGCTTCTTATCCCAAAATGCTTCTGACATTTCTCCTTTTCTGCGCTTCAGGAAGGTAGAGAGGAGGGAAATGACAGCAGTGAAATATTTTTCTGTCTCAAGCAGTTTTCCACTTCACAAATTCCACCGCTACCACAGCTGGCATCACAGGTAGTCTTTGCAAAGATGCCCAGGGCTGCACCACTGTAGAGACCAAATTACTTCCTCTTCTCCTCCCCAGGTGAAGTCTGAAGCATGTTGGCATTCCTGTGTTGGAAAATTTGCATTGGCATTACCAATACCAAGAAGCAATTTCCTTGCTATGGTGTGTCTGACCTAGTTACACATTCAGCCTCTTGACTGAATGAGAAAGGAGCTGTTTGCAAACTTTTTGAAGATCTTCAGGGGTATTGAACTACCTTAGCACTTGTATAAGTAGTAATATTTTCACTACCGTCTATGAAGTCTTGTTCTTTATGTCTGCATGTTTTGAATGATGTGCTTTTACATATGACTTTTTTGCTAAAAGTTTACTAAGGGCAAAATTCAGAAATATATCTGTTTGTGCAAGGCAACTTAACTAACTGGCAGTTCTTGATCTGGAGCTGCTGCTCAAAAACTAAGGCCAGAAAAAATGGGTTTTAGACTGTTTTATAACAACCTTTGTTTTCAATACATGGATGTCAGAGAAAAATAAAATATTCAGTTTTTGTTTTACCTCTGAACTCTATATTTTGTCCTTTTTTGTAGTGCTCAAAAAATATTTTCTCTATTGTAGTTGTACCAAAATGGTGCAAAATAGTGTATTCTGTTAATTTTGCTGCAGTTTAGTACCACAGAAATCAAAAGTGGAGGTGACACCTATTAAAAAAGAAAATAATGTCACATTAGTAGGAAGATCCGAGTGTTTCTTTAATGTTGCCATGCCAGCAGTATGCCCTACAATAATCACAGCCACTATCAGACAAAAGACTGCTTCTTACAATGTTCAGATAACCCTGACAGAGTGTGCAGTCATTCAACAACTTTGTCCTGTTATTTTATATTATAACCATGCTGCTCTGCTGTTGGTTCAATGGATATTTAAAGCCTGCCAATAGAAGAAAAGCTGCTTTAAATTGTTTTTAGTTGGGTCATAATCTCTGTCCCACAAATCAGCAAAATCACTGGTGATTCTGCAGCATGTGTTTCCCCCCTTCTTAAGGGAACTTAGGATAAAATTCATTCAATGAAATTTGGATTTCATTTACTTTAATGAATGAACAGCCAGGTTTGTAGAGCATGGTCTACTCCTAGCTCTGCCATTTATTACCACTGTGTCTGTGAGCCAGACTTACTGCTTGTTGTCTTGCTTTTCTCACCAAGAAATTGTTCTGATGCTTGAATTTGCACAGGTTTTAAATGCCTGTTAGCCAGGGAACAAAAAAAGGCAGAACAGGACTGTTGTCTGTGTTTCTTTTTTTTGTATGCACAAGTCAGGCAGTTGCATCAGTTGATAGTTTTGTTAAAAGGTAGACTAGAGGATGCAACAAATATGATGACATGAAAGAAGCTCCATGGTCTGCTCTTTTGAGGTCTTTAGCAAAGAGGAACGCATGCACCTCTGGCCCGAATTTGGTTTACTGATCTTTCATTTCCTTGGCTGAATGCTTAGGATCAGTCAGTGTGCTAGAAATCCTACTGGACTAGCAGCCAGTGTGTCTGCAACACTTCTTTCAGCAAACACAAACCAAGTTTAAGGGCCTGGAAAACAGTACAGCAATTTGCTGGCCCAAAAGCAAAAATAAACCGTGCACAGTATGTCACATCAGCTCTCAACTGTCTCCAGGAAGTGAAATGTTTGACAGGGAAATATATTTGCTTGTGGCCTCGTTTGATTCATGTTTCAAGGAAAGAATTGAAGTCATACCCCCAGTGGAGCGCTTACATCAGTCAAAGGGAGGATACTGCAATCTCCAAGATGTCATCTTCCTGCACCCTCCTCCCTGCTTCCCTGTGAAGGCATAGTGCCATTCCAGTGAAGGAGATTTTAGAAAAGGGGTAAAGTGTGTTTTTTCTGTGTAGGACAAATTGGGTAGGATGAGTTAGGTGTAGAAATCTTCCTGTATTGGGAGGGGATGGTTTCATTCTGATGGATTTCTTTGCATCTAACTTTCCACTCCCTGTCTCAACCTAGTAGGAAAGCATGCAGAAATATTAGTAGAGGCTGGTGAGGTGAAGAGGTGACCCCCGTGGGGGGGATGAGCATGAGTGGATGCGTGGGGCACGGGGTTTCTCTGTCCCTGTTCCCTTGGTCAGGTGTACCCCAAATCCTGTCCCCCATTGGTCAGTTTGAATGTAGCCCGCGGGAATCCTGTACTTAAGGGAGTGTTCACGGCACCCCGGGGGGGGTTGTTCCAGACCTGTTCTGGGGGCAGTCGCTGTCGGAGTCCCTGCCGGGCTCCGGCCATGTGCGGCCAGGGGGAATAAAACCTGAAAACATCTATCAAATATCGTCTCCATGATTCTTCCACGGGCCAAGGCTGTCTCCCAGGGAAAGGTTGCAGCCACCCCACTGCAACACACAGTGTTAGTATAGATTTGGAAGAACTCCATAAGGAAACTGTGAAATTACCATCATGCAAAAAATGTATGCCAGAAGAGACCAAGTCCAAAGTGCAGAAGGTGATGTATAGAATACAGTTTGGGTTCCTGATCAGTTTTCTCCATCACACTGTAGATCCTGTTAAAGATACCCTCTTGACTAAAACTTCCTTGAGACAGAATAGCAAAACTTATGCTTAAAAGTAAAGACAAAATTTTTAGAGAGAAATGGAAGAAATTTACTGATGTTCTAGTGTTCTTTTCTTTGTCTCACCTTCGAGTTCCGCTATTTTTAACTTTGTTCTTTTTGACATGGGGTGTAGCAGAGTCCTGTTACAACTTACCACAGCACCTCTCCACACTGCTGTCATTGATGGGGAGGTAACTCCAGAACCTCATTAAAGATGTGTTTGTGCTTTTGTGCCCAAAATATTTCTCAAGCTATTTTAAGTAGGCAAGCAGATATGCTAAAGTACTAAAAATAAATATTTAAAAATACTTGACCTCAAACTACCATGAGAAGTAGAGGGTAAAAGGACCTTTAAAAGGATCTTTTCCTTGCCTCCTACCCAGAGCAGAGCCTCAGATTTATAGAGTTGTGGTTAAGGCAGATGTAGACTGAGCTGCCATCTGAGATGGCATCACAGGAAGGGCCAGATATTTTCCAGGTTTCTAGTACTCTTGACATGTCAGCATAGTATGGGGGCTTCCAATCTGTTCTTAGTGAGATAGTACAGTTCACAATGGCTGCCATATGGGTCACAATCCATGCATAGGAGAGGCTGTTGTGAACACTTCTTCTTACACAGTTGTGGCTATGGCAGGAATTATGTTTTTGTGCAATATTAGCATAATTGCTAATAATGGCTAAAAAAGATTTCACTTTTACTTGCACAGAAGCATGTTCCCTTTTTGAAAAGCATGAATCCTACCATCATCTTGTTCTCTTGACTTTATTTACTCCCTTTCAGCTCTTCTCATTCTGTTTTGTTTTGTTGTGGGTTTGGTTTTTTGGTTTTTTTTTTTTTTTTTTTTTTCCTTTCTCATTTTTTGCCTTCACAGCAGGGAGGGAGCCAGCCCTTTGTGGCTCACCAGTTCTCCATGGAGCAACAGGAACCAGACCACAGCTTGGGCACCTCAGCAGGCTCTTCTGAAAGGAGCATCAGACAGAGTATTAAAGAAGGGTGTGTTCTCACAGTTGCCCAGCACTATCAACACTAACCAGCAGGATGATCTGAATTTCTGCAGCTCCATGCCAGATGGCCCCTGACTCCAGTCTTCACTGCAGGTCTGTGCTCTGTGGTTATGGCAAGACTTCATTCTGAAATAGCTTCTTGGTTTTTGAAATTCAGGCATGGCCCTCTTATTTGGATGTTTCAAGCTGCAGGTTTCAGTTGAACCCATAAGCAGCAGCTGGGTTTAATAAATGAGGACAGATTTTCCCAGGTATTTAAAAGCTGGGCAGAACGATACAGTGTTTACAGGCAACTTGCTCCATGTTGAATGAAGTCCAGAGAGATCCATTGCTTCGGGGCTTACCCATTGCAATGCACATACAGTCAGAAGTTACTTTGAGTGTTTATGCCCCACATAAACCAAAATGTTTTGCCTTATGTCACGAAAAATACAGAGGATTCTAAAATAACAGTGAACAATGTGGGTTTTAATTTAAAACTTAGTATTGCAGAGAACTCAGTCTCTTAATGAAAGCTTATGGTCTTCAAATCAAAGCCAAAATCTGTTTTGAAAATGTGTGCTTTAGAGCCTTCCTGTTTTGAAGATAAACAGTGTTTCATTAAAAGACAAATATCTCCAAGAAAACAGATTATGTAAATACATGAGTCTGATTTTTTCTTATGCTGAGGGTTATATCCAGTCTTGAAATACTTCAGAACAGAGAGGAGAATTGCCATATTAAAATAATGGCATAATACAACAAGGCAGTAGTCTAACATAAAAACAGGCAGCGTTTGGGGGTTTTGCTGAGCAAATGCATCACTGATTCATATGGAATACACTCCTTGTTACCAGGACATAGTCAGCTTAGTTTCAGTGGTTTTCTAGAGTTGCACAATGTTGAACTAAAGGTTCATTTTAGTCAAACTGGGCAGCCCATTTTTCTGTAAATTCACCTTTTCCTTTGTCAGTGTACTGGGGAGACCTGTCAATGTTATGAAGCAGCAAAGCCCAAAGAGCAGTAGAAACAGGGGCTTGTATGCTGGAAGTGATGAAGAAAACCAATTCATAGATCCTCTTCAAAAGATAAGGGCTCCTTTCCTTACTGTTAGAGGGAGCAAGTGATCTGTAGTGATGCCTCCTTGCCACACAATCCATTTTCAATGCATGTCTCTCCACTAACCCAGTCACTGTTTTCTGGATGTTTTGTGACACCACAAAGCAGCTGTTCTTTCACTCTTCTGACTGAGACATTTATATTCAACCCTGACATTTTAATCTAATTAAAAAAAAATCTTTTTACCTCCTTGCAGTATAAACAGAGAACCTCTATATAATGGGCGTCTGTGGAATATGGAATTAATCCCACTAGTGCGGAAAAACCTTCATAAGTCTCTTGCGGCTTCATCACTCTTTGAGTTATGAGGTCTTCCTCTCACTTGTGGGATAAAGTCCAAATCCCACAGAAGCTTATTATGTGTCCACTATTTATTAAAACTTCATCATTTAAAACAAAACACTTAAGAAAGACACTGGGAAACATTTAAAACCAAAGAGGTTTCAGTCTGAGGAATATTTGTTGTATTTGAAGGTTTTTCAAAGGAGAGAAGAAAAAGTTCATTTTAGACCTGATAACCACTAAACTTGCTGCTTCTGATTATTTTTCCTTTTTTTCTTTTTCTCCATGGAGAGATTCTGAATGTTTTTCCTTTCTTTCCTACATGATTTTATAAATCTTTCAGCATCCCTCTGAAGACTTTACTTACATTTCTCTGCTTTGCAGCTCAGTCACTAGAGCCATTAACCATGAGTGAGAGCCCTTGTTCCCTGGCTTATGTTGTAAGTGTATGTACTTGCTGTACCTTGATTTGCAAGAAGTTCTTTAAATAACACTCAGTGTTTTGCAGAAGGCTAACTTCACACAAATACACTAGCTAAAGTTTAAACCTAGTAGTTTAACAGTACTAACATCTTCTACCAAGGCTGTTTTGGAGCTAAGATTGGGCAGGGAGTAGGGAAACCTGTTTGTTTTAAAACTCTGTCATATACTCTGTCTGGGCACATTTAGACCTCTTCTTTCCTTGTCCTGGTTTCTACCGACAGACCTTTTCACCTCTATTTCCTTAGGATGTTTCTGTACCTCAAATCAAGTAGAAGGTAAAGTCCACCAAATCACTTGATGTAATGCAAATGAACATAGCCACTATGTTAACTATGCTGCCTGGGAATTAACTTAATCACTTCATTGTGGTAATTTACGATGTAGGTTTAAACAAGAATCTAGTCACTATTTTACAAAATAAGCATGAGAAGTGATTAAAAATACCTTTTAATTGCCTTGATGTTAAGTCACACAAGTGCTATTGTTACCGATATACTAAAAATAGTTTAAATTTATTATTCCTGGGTTTGAAGCATTTTTCCTATTTCTTCCTATGATAAATGAATAACTGTTATCACCTATATAATTCTCCCCTTCCCTTACGCAGAAGTAAGTAACTAATTCCCGAAAGAGTTGTGAAAAACAAGGAACCCTATTTAAAAGCTAAGGAACGCAAAACAGATTCTCACAGAATGATTACCCCAGTGTCATCCTGTACATCAGTGTCAGAGCTGGGATGAGAAGCCAGAAGTTGCTGACTGCAAGCCCTGAGCTCATGGCTTTGGCTCCTAAGGTAAAGTCCCAGTGCTGTGCACTGTAACAGGCGTAGACTTTTTCATCATCTTGCAGAAAAGTAATGTTGAGGTGAGAATATTGAAACATTTGTATGGTAGATCTGGCACTGGAGATTCTGAATCTGGCAGATCTGGCATTGGCACATTTCTGAATCTTTTCAGACACCTGAAGGTGCAGGGGCTGTGCTCCCTTCCAGCTGTACTGAGAGCAGATGAAAAGCATTGTGCAGCTAAAAGGTGTGTGCTTGCAAGACTGATGGTGTTGGAACTACTTACCCTTTAAAAATAAATGTTCAGGTAAGAGAGCAGACTGCCTCTGAGGAGTGGGGAACAGAGGAGGATTGCTTTACCAGTTGGAAGATGGTGGGCATGATGTATCATTCTTTACCTCTGGAAAAAAAAAATCGGATTAATTTAAATAAATTCCAGGGGGGCAGCCAAATCTTTTGTGCATGCTTTAACTCTGAATCTCTTCACTTGTTCATGTGTTCTCCCAGTCAGTCATTTTTCTTTCCTTAACCCTGAAAGAGAAAACAGGATCTGAATTTAAGGCAGACAGGGGAATAAAGAGCAAACAGCCATATCTGCTGCCTATTTCTACAAATGCTGAGGGCTACTTCTAGTCTCCAACAAGAACTCAGGATGGACCTTCTTTTATGATAATCTGTGAGATTTACATCAAAAAGTGTACAGCCAGTCAGAGAGCTTCAACTTGATGACAGATCTTTCTGCTCAGGTTTTGCTGCTGTTGGTTCTCTTTGCTGCTGAGTGGGACTGAATTAGCACAAAATGACCCTTTTATTCTACTATAGCATGGATTTATATTCACAGGAGCAGCTCCTCAGTAGGGGTAAATTGTCTTAACTCTTTCAAAGGACTTGAATTTAGCTATTTGAAGTTTGGTCCTGGCAAAAGGTGAGCACATGTTTTCAAGCTCCAGGACTTCATCTGTCAAATCCATTGCCACTCTGTGTCAACTCCAATCTTTAGATTTCTTGCATTGCTTTTCAATGACATTGAAATGAGTTTCTACCTGTTGCAAAGGATGCTGTTGTAGCCTATGTGTAATAATATTTTGGATGTGATTATTTTTAGGTGTGAAAAATTTTGGAATGTGATGGAAAGCAACTGAGATAAAATTCTTTGCTTTTATTTTGAATTGTTTTGTCATCTTCCACAAAGTAATTTTTTTTTGTTTTTCATTGTTTGAATAATTTATTATCTATCTATTATTTAAAAAAAGAAAAACTGCGCCAATTCTGATGACAGTGTTCAATTTTTTTCCTCTGCTGCATGCAAAAATGTAATAGTAATAAATATAAAATTTACATAAATTCCATTTTTAGATTAGAAGAACAGAAAAGGCAAGCAAAGTATGGGCTGCAGAAGCAACAGGAAGTGAAAAGGTGGCGAGAGTGAAACAAGAATGTAAATCACATTTTTTATGAGTGGCCACCCGGACGACAGAGTGCAGAAGCAGACCGGGTTGTTGTGAGAAAAAACAATGAAGAGTGCACATGTAATAATACAAAGTGCCTAAGCGAGGGGTAGGGCCGGGGCAGTGCTGGGGAAGGCTATCCTCAAGCGGGGCTTGGAGAGGGCTCATTGCTTACTCTGCCTCCTGCTTTTTCGGTCCCCTCAACCCCCCTTTTTTCTTAAACGAGGTTGGTTTTGGTAGGGATGGTCCAAAAAAGCACCCTCTTGAACAATAAACACAAATGACTGTGGTGGTCCTGTCGGCTTTGGATCTTTGTAAGATAACCAGTGATCCACAACATTTTCTGGAATTGATTTCACAGGCTTTCCCTCTACATCCTCACTGGCAGCCTGGAAAAAAGTTTCCACTACCACCATCAGTGAATGGTATTCGTTTTCCCATTATTATAAATTCTTGCATGCAAAGAGTCCTAAAGAGCAATCCCTTTGACGCAAAGGTGATTTTGCTACTGAAGGAGTAGCAAATCAAATGTTATGCTCACAAACTCTTACATTTTGAAAAGAACACTTGCAAATAATTAAACAGTTTTGTGTGGCAAAGACTTGAAGCTTTGATGATTTATTCAGACTTTGTAGCCTACAGCAAAATATAAATTTTTGTTAATAGTGGCATAAACCATGTTAGGAACCTGGTTTAGTGCTGGGCTTGGCAGTGCTGGGTTAACAGACTTGATGATCTTAGGGGTCTTTTCCAACCTAAATGATTCTATGATTCTATGATAAATATAACATTCTCTCCTGTTCCCTTCCCCCCTTTTTTCCTAAGTGTAGGACTTCCAACATTTTGGAAGCAAAAAAGCATCTGTTTTTCTGTATGTTTGCTTTTTTTATAGACTTCATAAATCCAGCAGGCCTCTCTTTGGACCACTAGGCCCTTTCAATAGAAGCATGTTTTCACTGGGATTTCCACATTCATAATTATTCCTCTCGTTTCTCTGCTGTGAGAAGACAAGCTGCTATTTCATTGCTTTGGGGAAGTTAATAATATGGTAGGCAAAACATCAGGAAAAATTATAATGAATGAACCTATACAAATTGTAGGGAAACACATGCTGCTGTTATAAAATGTTCCCATCATAAATCCCAGCAAATCACTCTCTGCACAAGTGAATAACTTTTTAACACATAAACACTCAATTAATTAAAGGTAATATACTATATACACTCAAACTAGTGTGACACAGAAAAGAAAGATTCAAATAATGGCATTCAAGATTGTAGGCCCAGTCCTGTCTGCCACAGTCCTCCTGAGAGTTTTGGGAATAATAACACTCCAAAGAAACTCTCTTCTAGACCTGAAGTGAAAATGAAGTTCTCAGCCTTAGTGCTGCTATACTATATTATTGCGTTCACTTACGGCATAAGTAGGAGACTCCCTACTTTTTTTCTCACCTTATTTCAGACATATAGAAAATGTTTCCTCAGCTTCTTGTAGGTCACCATTCCCGTCTCCTTCTCCTTCTCCTTCTCCTTCTCCTTCTCCTTCTCCTTCTCCTTCTCCTTCTCCTTCTCCTTCTCCTTCTCCTTCTCCTTCTCCTTCTCCTTCTCCTTCTCCTTCTCCTTCTCCTTCTCCCCCCTACTATTTCTTAGTTATTTGTATTTTTCTACCTTGCCCAGGGTTCTTGGAAGATTATTTCTTTTAACAATTGTATTATTTGCAGGGCCAGTGAATTTACTGATATTGTCTTTTCCATCTATGGCTGTGGTTCATCTCCACTAAGATATATCTGTTCATTTTGAGAGCCAATTTTGTTAAAATTTGCTGGGACTATTTTAAAAATACTGTTTAAATACATTTTTCACTCTATAAGAAAAAAAAAGAAGCGTGAGAGAAAACAAACTTTGAAATGTTTTCAGTTTTGATTACATTTGTGTCAAGATCAGACAGAGACTTACCAACTGTAGAAAAATAACCAACTTGTACTCACATAGAAAGAAACAAAGCAAGGTTCAGTTTCCTAATGCAGGGGTTATTTAGTTTTGTCCATCAAGAGTCACTGAGAGCAATCCACCAAAAAAACTAGTTAAAAGTAATGACTTGAATCCAAGACTTTCACATTCAAGAATATTATAGTCACATACCTGCTTGAAGCTAAATTATATTGCTGTATCAATGGTAAAGTATTTCTATGTTTTCACAGGGAGAAATATAACTATAGTCCATTTTTATGCAACACTTTAAAGATAGAATGGGATAATTTTTTTAATTCTTTGAAAGTTTCTGAGATCAAGGAACTTTTTCTATTCAGGTTTAACCTGTATATATTTACTATGGCCAGTCCCTATGTGTATTATATAAAATAGAAATTATGAATTGTCATGTAACTGTGACCAAACAAAAATTAACATTTTCTTCCTACTCTCCACTCCTCTTTTTGCACAGCTCAGATACTTCTATGTTGATTCACGTTCATATCACTCTTGTGATTGATAACTCTAATAGGAATTAAAGTTTACACAAGCTGAGAAAACACAGACAAATTAAATTAAAAAAAAGTCTAAGGCTTCCCCTCCTCAAGGTAACAGAATCATGAAACACAATATAGTCAAGGTTGGAAAAGACCTCCAAGATCATCAAGTCCAACCATCATCCTAGCACCACCACCATGTTCACCACTAAACCACATCTCAAAAACCACGGAGCAATAGCTGATGGCAATAACTGGGGCTGTTTTGGGTACACGCTGTGTGATCACCTCTTTGGAATTAATTTATCATGCCTAAACTTCTGCCTGAGTGCTGAACAACCACCAACAAAAAAGCATCACACATATGTGTTTTGCCTTTCCAGCTATTGGCAGATATTTTACTTTTTATCTTTTAATTTAAGTCCTATATTTTCCTCATACAATACACTTTTGAAGTTGACCTTGATATTTTATGGGAACTTTTTTGTCTTTTCTGCTTCTTTCCCATTAAGTATATCAGTAAACATGACAGAATTCCCTAAATAAGCAGAACTGAATTTCAGCATGGCAATACACATTAGATTGGAAAAAATTTATTGGGACCACTCAGGTTGAAAAAACCGGTTGACAGGTTGGAAAATGAGATGCAGCATTACAAATATCTGTCCTTTCCAATCCCAGAAGCTCTGATGGTAGCCCCCTCCAACGCCATCCATGAGAACTCCTGTCTCACTCAATGCACATGAATATCTCCTGCCATCATGGAGGCGTCTTACAAGGTAAAAGTCCCCCCATGTTTTTTGGAAATTGCAGAGGAATCCTTGGTCATCCTAGGAGAGGCGTGTGGGTTGTAACACAACCCAACAATAATTAATAGCTTTTATAGGCCCTTACTCAATATTCTCAGTTTCATCTAAGTGTATCCAGGTTACTTTGTCAGTCATCTGGATTATTATTTATTTATAGGACTTCCTAAAGTGTGTAATGGAAAAACTGCTGTACTAAGCACATACCTGTTGGACTCAGCAAGCCTGGTTATAGATTATGAAATTTCTTACAAAATTACTGGAAGTTTCAGAGCTTAAAAACGAACCCTCATGCTTGGCCACAAATATTTTATATGATTCATAAGTATTTTGGCCATTTGAGGGCTTGTTGATTACCTTAAAACTTTATCCTGTTAAAACTTACACTTCACTTATGATGTTGGTTTCTAGAACTCATATATTCCATTACCCGGCCATTATTAATCATATTTCGTAGTTACTCTCTCAAGAACATCTATTTTTAGCCATGGAAGTTATCTTATATAGGCATGTTACCCAATGATGGCTCTTTTCAAGCCAAATGTAACACTTCCAAAGAATNATTTTTTCCAGAAATCTCATCAAAACTACTAAAATTTTTGAATTGTTTGTAACTGCACTGGTAGTACTTGCTTTACCTTATTCATTTCTGCCATTGGAAAGGTAGAAACCGGCTGCCTCTTGAATAATCTTACAAAGCTCTTCAAGATAGGAAAGATAAAATGCGGTGTTGGAAGCCAGTAAAACATAATAAATGAAACAACTGGAAGAATTTGAGGTAGGTAGTGTGATTACACATTTGCAATTTATAAAGTGTTCTGTCTGTCAGACCAGAACACACATGCTGCCCAAGCTG
>VYZQ01026456.1:1818-17309 GCA_013400655.1 Mystacornis crossleyi | reverse complement strand
ATGAAGGTGAGCAGTGACTGGAGAACAGGTTAGACAAGGAGAGGCTGTGACAGCTGCATTTGTTCATCCTTAAGGAAAAGTTATTACTGCTGCTACCAGTGACCTAATCAGAGGTTATAGAGAAGGCAGAGCCAGACTCTTCCCAAAGATGCAGTGACAGGACAAGAGACAATGTACACAATCCACATCTCCAGACAGACCTTTCAAAGAAAACTTTCAACAAAGTTTTGATTCAACACTAAAACAGGTGACCAGAGAAGCTGCAGAACCTCCATCCTTGGAGTTATATAAGATAACTGGAAAAAACCCTGAGCAATCCCATCTAAGTTAGTCTTGCATTGAGCAGGGAGTAATACCAGATGACTTTTAAGAAGTCCTTACCAATTTAAATTATCAAACTTCCAGTGGCAATCAAAAAAAACAGAACTCTACAACTTGATCCTATCAAGTAAATACAGCGAGACTCTCAATACTCCCCTCCATCAAAGCTTTCTTGCCAAAGCCAGACATAGGTCAAGAAACAAGGGAAGGAAGAAACCTAGAACATTTACCATAATAAGGAGAGATGAACAGATTTACTGTGTTCAGCAGAAACCTTGTGCTTCATGTACAATTACCAGTTATTTGCTGAAAGTATGCACAGAGCACCTTTAGGTAACCATGCACGATGTTCTGTCCTCATTGCTTTCACCATTCCAACCACTATATGGTTTAAGGCACAGAGCACTGCACTTTGCATTTTGCTTAGTGCCACTGCAGCTGACAACATTTATGTCCTATCAGCCACACAAAGAGCAGATCTTGTGGATCGCTACCATTAAAGGTGTATGGGCATTCATGTGAAGGAGTTTCCAGGTTTGGTTCACTCCTAGAAGAAGCTGCAAGTCACAGGTGCTTATCTGGAGGACACAGTACTGGAACTTTGCACGTGTTTTAATGGCATGAATGGCTCTTACCTATAAAGGCTGTATTATCAGGGTACTCAGAGTCTCAGTAGTAGCATACATAAAAATAGGAAAAATTATGGAATTCTTTTGCAATATGCCTAGTTGCTTTTTGTAAAGCATTTTTACCAAAGCGTGATCTAATGTGGAAACAGTCCTACAGCTGGTTTGGAAAAACATAGCAACCTCACCCAGCAGTGAAAAAACCATTCTGAGTCAGTGTTTAGTACAGCAATAACTTTGCAGAATAACTCTTAACAATGTAATTTACTGAGAGACAGTAAATTTAAAAATAAAGTTAAAGGTATTCAAACTTCTAAAATCTTATCTATGAACTTTTTAAAATTAGACTACATGAGCACTTGACATTACTAACAACTTTGGAAAAGAAAATTGCATGTGTTTCTACCAATGATTAGGATGCTCCTGATGAAGGAAGACGTGTCAGGGAGAAGTGTAAAGGCAGAGCTCTCAAAAGGAAATTTGCTCTCACTTCTTTTCCTAATTCTCTACAACACATGTCTCCTCCTCTCCTTCTCAGGGGAAGTTTCTCCAGTTTGGAGTTTTGGAAGAAAATATTCCTTAGGCTCTGATCTCTACACCCTGTATTGCTTCTGCTTACATCCCCAAATGTTCCTGTGTTTCCTCCTCTAGGTCACTAAAGAACTCACTCTTAAATAGGGCAGAGGGGAACAATGAACAAGTTACTGCTAATGCGTCCAAACCCACTCCATTATTAAAGCACCTATTTTTGAATGTACCTCTAGACTCTCCTGAAGAGGTTTTGAAGGTCTGGTACAAAATTTACAGCATATTTGTACACTTGCCTCATGCATGAGACAATTCCCTTCCCTTAAGCAAACACAGTATCTGGTAGCTGTACAAGCCTGCAAGGTGGAAAATTGGTTCTCCTGAATAGCAGCATATAATCCTTTAGTCTTTCAAATGAACTAGGTTTGGTTAAAACACATAGAATGTGGGAATTCTGCTGTCTTGGGAAAGCAATGTAAGGACCAGTCTCTCGCTTAAGAAAGTTATCCTGCAAAAAACCCCACAAAAAATAGCCAACTAAACAAAAACCAAAGCAGATTATGGAGAAGAACAGTAAGGATGTCAAAAGAAAAACCAATGAGTGTGTCATCACAGCCACCAGCAACAGAATCTCTGAGATCTTACTGTCAATAACTCATCTATACATTTTCCAGCATTGTTCGAGTCTTGTGTTCCAAGAAACAGTTCAGTTTCTTCTCTCTTTCCATCTGAGCGCTCCAAACAGGAAACTTGCCCATCCTATGGCATAGCACAAAGAATGCAAGTTGTCTTCAAAAGAATTCAAGACTCTCCTGCTTCCCCTCCCCAAAGGGGAAATTTCCTCAGTTACCTACTATTTCATTGTTTTGAAATCATGGCAGATGATGGACAACTCAGAAGTCCTGTGCTACTCTTGAAGGGAACCCATTTCATTGTATAAGGCTCAGTGGTCTAAATTTTGCCTGTAATTACAATTTCTGACTCATGCTCATATTCAGAATACAGTATTTTGAGCAGCAGTCTCAATTACAAAATTAGTTTTTTAATACAAATGCAGAGAGAGGCAAATGCACAGAAATACGCTCTAGACATAGAATGTACAGAGTTCAACTTCTCTTTGGGCAACTTACCACACATTTAACAGTAAGTTAAAAGACAATTTTTTATTTCATTTTACTCTCATTATTTGCTTACTTGGTGTCATATTATCAAGACATGGAAGGCACTGGCAGTAAAACAAGAAACAAAAATATTACCCTATAGTATTTTTTCCAGTTAGGACCTTCCTTCTTCATTTCCCTCGCTATCCGTTGGTGGTTTCCTCCAGTCACAGCTATTGCTCAGGGACACTGTGCATGAGCCTCGCAAGGAAGCACTGAGCAACACAAGTGCCTTTCAAACACATGCAGAAGAACCATGTGTATCAGAGCCTTGTTCTAGAATTTTCTTTATAGGCAAAGTATACCTGACTGCGAGTACAGGCAAACATACAGAACGACTGGATAGAGCGAAGCCGAAGAACCACACCTTGCCTTAAGGGAGAATGTGATGAGCCACTCTCCCGTCAGCATTTATTCCACTGTCTCGGATTCATCTTAAAGATCTGTCCCACCCAGTATTAAGCAACACACCAACAAGGCAGAAACACCTTACTCTCTCAAGGGCCCCCATGACATTACCCTGCATCTCTCATTCCAGTCTTGCAAACAGCTGTACCAGACCCTCTACAGCCTGTGCTGTGCACTGCTCGCCCCTCCACAATGCTCTTGAGGCAGGGGTTGTGCCAGCCTGTACCTCTCCTGTCCTCTCTCCAGCTTCTTTTCAACTCAGAGCAGGCCAGTACAATGCTGGAAAGTTGGAAGGGCAAAGAGTTTTCCTGGGACTGCAGGTATCCCTTTGCACTGCAATTTCCCTCTTGTCAACCCAAACTTCAGTGAGACCAGGGAAGAAGAATATTAGCGTGAGACACAAAGCCCTCTACAATTGTAATGATGTCCTACTGTCACACTTTAGACAAGAGGACTTCTTTTTATTTGACATTGTATCTTTTCTTCTCTTTTTGCAGCATATAAAATCCCCATCTGGAAAAGAAATATGCTTGTCCAAAAGTCTGGAAAAAGTAAAGAATTCCTGTTAATTCCATTGCTACTACAAAGCAAGACCAGCTTAGTAAGCTGTTTTCACAGCTACGTATCACTGTGTATTCTGTCTTACGGACCACTGATGTAACACTAACAAGCTCTCTTACCCACAAAATATGCCATGCGCCAAGAGGCTCTGTTGGCTGGCACATCCTTTGGACCTGGAGCACAAGGCCAAGTTGCATTGCTGGCCTTAAGTATTCACGGCAGATAGTAACAAGAAAAACAAAGCTACCGGAACTTCAAAGCCAATCCGATACACTTTATCAGGGACTCTGAATATCACCGGAAAACAAACAACACACTTTCACAGAGTTTTTTCAGCCCTTCTAAAGAAAGATGATCCCCTCACACTCCCAAACTGCTCAGGACAACTTTTCCAAAACTCTTAACAAATCCACTAAAAGGAACGATTCACTGGCTTGATTCATATAACCAGGAATCTTACAATACAGGGCCATGGTTGATATAATGATGCTGAATAATTACGCAGATAACATTATACTTAATTGTATTTTTTAAAAAACAACTCTGATCTGTATTCTTCTTAAACTTTTATGTATACAGTTTTCTAAAGTCACATTAAAAATGGGTTTAAATGACCCATACACAAAGAAACAGCAGATAAAACACAGACAAATTGCAGATCATAGCTATTTCCTGGGGGGGTTTTTTGTTGGCAAATATAACTCCAGTTGATGCATATTAAATTTGGATTGATCAACTGTGCCATGAAGAAAGAAAAACTCATTAACTTGTGCCCACAAGTTAAATTTTTCAAATTTGTACTTGTCCATTTAATGGACACATTCATGGTGTTGTTAAACAGTACACACTCCTTGGTTTTGCTCATTAGTCTGTATTTAAAATAATAGTCAAAACCAATCTAGCACATAAGCAGTATTATTTTAATACACAGGTGTGACTGAAAAGTATGAGGTTCTTCAGTCTCTAATATAGTGTCTTAGCATGCTATTGTCATCTATATATAAACATTTCAAATGTGTTTTTTCAAACCCTACCAATCACACCCAACCACACGTATTTCCTAACCCTGAAATGACAGAAAGTTCATAATACTTTAACCAGAGCTTATCCAGGTAGAAAGTGCACATTACAAAGGGATAATGAATACTTGTACTTTTCATTACTTACATGTCCTCACATTCCTAACCAATTCATTCATTCATTAGCAGCTATATTACTGTGTACTCCTCCTCAGACTTCTAGAGTTCTATCTACCATTACATCCAATTATTCTTTAATTTTCTGGCCAGTTTTATTCTCCAAAATGTTTAAAATAGATTGATTAAACTCATTAGTATTTTAAGAGAAAAATCCTATTAAAATTCATTCACACAAGTCCCCCTTAGTTCTGCAGGTCACTTATGTTATGAAAGGCCCAGAATCTGGCCCACTACATCTCTGGAAAAGTAAGAATCACCACATCAGCCTGTTTAAAAAAAAAAAAGAAAAAAAAAGAGAAGTATAACACAGGCAACTTATCTCCACAAAACACACACATCAGTGATTGCACCAGTGTACTGGCAAAGCCGGAAGGTGGCTTAGGTCACGCATGTAATGCCAGCCNCCCCGTGCGCGCAGCCTATCGGCCTCGGCCACACCGCCGGGCCCCGCCGCCGGGGCCGCTCCCTCCCGCCCTCCCCTCCTTCCCGGCCGCCGGCACCTGCTGGGCGGGGGAGGGGAGGCGAGCGAGAGAAGAACCCCGAGCGGGGCCCGCCGGCCGCCCCAGCGCCGCCCTATCCGAGCCGGCGCGGGGAAGGGAAGTGCAGCGGGGAGCCGGCGGCTTTTACCAGGAGGAGCAGGAGGCAGCCAGGGTCAGGCAGGAGCGGGAAGATGGCGGGTCTCATGGTAGATCGGGCGCCCGGGAGCGGGGAGGGGAGAAGCGCGGCTCCCACTCTCCGCGGCGGCGGCTCCTCCACTTCCCCCCGTCGCCAGGAAACACCCGGGCAAGTTCCACCGCGGGGCCCCGCGCTCCGCCGCGCGCTCCCGGGGCACGCCGGGAACCGTAGTTCCGGGAAGGGGAGGGTAAAGAGGAGGAGAAGGAAGGAAAGGGGAGAGAGGGAGGAGGCGTGGATCCCAGAGCGCACCGGGGCTGCCCGCGGGGCGGTGCCTGGAGGCAGCGGCGCCCCGATGAGGAGAAGGGCGGGGTGGAGGTGAGTTANCCACAGAATCGATTAGGCTGGAAAGGACCTCTGAGACAATCGAGTTCAACCTATGACCCAACACCACCGTGTCAACTAGACCATGGCACTAAGTGCCACATCCAGTCGTTTCCTGAACACCTCCAGGGACAGTAACTCCACCACCTCCCTGGACAGCGCATTCCAGTGTCTAATCATCCCTACTGTGAAGAAATTCCTCCTGATGTCCCACCTAAACCTCCCCTGCGCAGCTCAGGACTATGTCCTCCCGTCCTCTCGCTGGCTGCCTGGGAGAAGAGGCCGCCCCGCACCTGGCCACAGCCTCCTTTCAGGGGGCTGCAGAGGGGCTCCGTTACGGCCGTCCCCGCCGGCCCCGGCACCCGAGGGGCCGGGGCGAGGCCCCACCGCCCGCCCGGCCGCTATCCCCGGCCCNGGAGGCAGCGGCGCCCCGATGAGGAGAAGGGCGGGGTGGAGGTGAGTTACGGGGCGCAGCTGCAGCGCCGGGCGGGGAAGAAGGGAGGGAGGGAAGGAAGGAGAGAGGGAGGAGGCTCTCGTGGCCTGGGCGAGGCAGGGTTAACCCTTCCCGCCGTGGTGGGGCGGGTGTCCCGTGGCACCGCACCCTCTTCCGCTCTGGATCGTTCCCTGCCAGCCCCCAGCAGCTGTCCGCCTTTCCTTTGGATCCAGTCGTGTACCTTCAGCCGCCGGGACTGGGCACACGGGTTTGCCTGTAGGGAATACGAGGAGGGGTATTTGGGCACTGTGCGCCTTGTGGTCTTCGTGTCCTCGGAGTTTGGGAGGCAACTTTCTTCTGCTTGGAAGCCTGTGTGTGACGGGGCAGAGCGGCGGCTGGGAGGGTTGGGAAACTTCACTTGAGTGGAACGTCATCGTTGATGTTTGTCCCTTGGCGCTTCAGCAGATTTGCGTTTCTGTCACTCCCTCAGTTCTAAATGCTGAAAATGAAGAACACCCAAAATTCAGGGCTTCGCCCTCTTCCAGTAAAACTTTGGACCTTACAGAATACGTACACGCACTGAAACCTTGCAGAGCTGTCTCAAAACGATCACAGAAAGCTGCGCTTTGCGTTTGTCACATTTCCAGTATGTACACGAGTGTAAGGAGGGAGACGGGGTGTAACACCATTTGAAAGAAGGTCCTTTACATCAGCCGTTTTCAAGTCGAGACTGGCTTGGTTTCGAAGAAAGCCTGACAGGCTCAGACTTCATGTGACCCTGCAAAAATCTTGGCCTGTCAGTTTCATGAGCTGCAAACACTCTCTCACACACACACACACATAAATATATATATATACACAAGTCATGTGTTTTTTATAGTCTGAAATTGAAACTTGGCTTTTATCAGTTCTGCTATGACTACCTTAAGAACCTGTGCTCTTTGATCTGTGGAATGAACACCTTCTGCACTAACTGACATTTGAAAAATCTTTGATATTTTTTCAAAGCTCAGTCTTCACTTGGAAACTGTATCAATAAAAATTGATAGTGTGATCGTGTTACCATGTTTAAATTTTAACAGCCTCATGTTTTGCTGAATAGAGAAATTATGTAGTTCTTGTTATCTGCGTAATGCGAAGTACACGTACCATAGTTTGGTATGAAATTTCACATACCTTGAAGAGGTCTTGGTGTCCATGTGAGTGTCCCTTCATTTTAAGTGACTTGAGAAGGCTAATCTTTTTCTACTTGTTAGCTTAAAGAAGAAAAGTGAATTATTTACTTGATTCCAGTAATACGATGCATATTACAGATGCTGCCAATTATGTAGCATTGTATAAGCAGATCTTTTACTTATTTCTTTATTTTTATTGACTAAATGCATAATTTTTTGTTAATGAGGCTCTTTATCAAGCAAGCCTTCCAGACAGCAGTTCATCTGATTGCTATATACATGAGAAAAATACCTGAAGAATGTAACAAAATTTCGTTTTGTAGTCCCTCTTAATATTTCAGAACTCCTCTGATGAAGAATTAGCCCATTCAGTGGAATTATGATACTTTATTAAGAACTGCTGTAGAGATAATGGGTTGCTTCTCTCACCTGTATGATTACTGACACTTAATGCAGAAATGACTGTTGTTTTCATCTGGAAACTATGAACATATTTCATTATTAATTCTCTTCTGTATGCAGGTCAGTTTCATGTAAAATTATTGTTGATGTTAATGGGACGTTTTTGGTGTTTCACTAAGTTCTTTGGTATTTGCAGAATTTTATGCTGCTGCCCCTGGATTTCTTATATTTTAGTTTATTTGTTGAGAGGTAAAATGTGAAGAAAATGGAGGAACTAGATAGTAAGATCCCCATGGAAAATGCTTTTGAAGGTGCTGGAGTCCATCAGTGCTGGTCACTTCTTAAGCACTCCTAAATGCACAGGAGCAGGCAATTCCAAAATATCAGAAGTCAAGCAGACAAGGTAGAAGGCTGGCTTGGCTGACCAGGGATCTTCTTTTGGAGCTAATGGAAAAAAAAAGGTGTATGCCCAATGGAAGTAAGGTCAGGTGACGCATCAGTTGATGGAATCTTTTTTTTTCAGTAAAGCTTTCAGTACTGCCTCTCACAGTATCCTCCTGGACTAAATGTCCAACGCACAACTGTATAAACACATCATGTGATGGGTGAGCAAGTGGCTCACGGATCAGGCAGGAAGGGGTGTAGTGAATGGGGTGAGGTCAGACTTGAGACNGCAGTTTGCAGCTTCCTCATGAGGGGAAGAGGAGGGGCAGACACTGATCTCTTCTCTGTGGTGATCAGTGACAGGACCTGAGAGAATGGCCTGAAGCTGTGTCAGAGGAGGTTTGGGTTGAATATTCTTCACTCAAAGAGTGTTTGGGCACTGGAACAGGCTCCTCAGGGAAGTGGTCACAGCACCAGCCTGACTGAGTTCAAGAAGTGTTTGGATGATGCTCTTGGGCACATGGTGTGACTCTTGGGGATGTTCAGTGCGGGGGCGGGAGCTGGACTTCAGTGGTCCCAGTGTGTCCATTCCAACTCAGGATATTCTGTGATTCTATACTGCAGGACTGTAATGAGTTGATATTTGATAACAAACTTTATCGGTTACTAAATTAAAGTATGCATGGCAAGACTCTGAAGAACAGTCTGTTGGGTTTGTAAAGAAACACTTTACAGACTTTTGCACAGCTTATGGACTGAATGTGTCCATTCCAACATGAAACTTATTGCAATGAAAGGCAAAAAATATATAGGTATTTATCTTCTTAATGTAGGCTTTTTTCTGGTGAATTTTGGTTAGTGGTAGATTTATTCCACAGATGAAAAACATGTTTTTTCTTTTCTGTTTTTAACAGAAGCATCTTTAGCAGTGTTTGAGTAATTTTAATGACTCATTATAAAATTAATTCTGGTTTATTGATGTGGTTTTGGTTTTTCTTCTAGAGCTGAACTCCTACAAAAAATGCTGGTGGCACAGATCTGACCTATAGTAATACCTTGAAAGAGTATGAATATTTCAGCAAACTGCCTCTTAAGTGGTTCCTCGTTAGCATCTGAAGTGCATGCTGCTGCTGTTAATGGAGATAAGAGTACCCTCCAAAAGCTAATAGCAGGTAAATGTTTTCATTTTAGATGCATTTAGATTACGTCAGAACTGAGGCTTTTTGGTTTTGATTTACAGCTCTGATCTTTAAGATATTCTTGATTTCTTGATTATATGTGCTTCTAGAATAAATGTTGCCCTGAAAATATGATTGATTTTTCTTACTTTTTATTACCTGTCGCCTTTGATTGGTACTTCTTTGTGAAGTAAAACAGAAAGTAGTAAGTGACAGAACCCCTTCCAGGGAATTTGAACTTCCGGAGAAGAGCTTTGTGCCGAAATATTTTGGCTGCAAATCCTTGTTTTTTGAATTGCTTTTTTTGGAAATTTGATAAATACGTTTTTACAGATAATTTATCATAGTTTCTGAAGTCTTGTCACTGTGTAGTATTTGTTAACAAAATGAGCCAGCCTTATTTGTTGCTTTGATTCTGATAGACTGGCAATGTTTCTCAAGAGAAATTCAAGGTAATGAGAGAGTCTAGTCCTATTGAATCTAAAGTAAAAAAAAATTCCCATCCATTAAAAAGCTCAGGATTTTGCCTTCTCTTGCTCTCCAGGAATGATATGGCATTCCAGGTTAACAGTTTTCAAAAGCAGTATTTCTTCTGTGTTCCAAAACCAGTCTTGCATATATTTGGAAGGCTGCCATATGATAGGTGAAGACTTGGATTTTTCAGAGCTTCTGATTAAACGCAGTTCCAGGTGATATTGTATTTAGTATAAATAACTGTATAAAGTTCTATTTGCGCAGCCTTTTTTGAAAAATCCTATTCCTGGAGCTTGGCAAGGGTTGAAGGACTGTGAAATAATAAGAAGCATAGTCTGTGTTTATGCCGTTAACTGTCAGTTTTAATGGGTGTGAAGGCTTTAATGGTAATAGTGTTACACCAGCAGTCTATCTTCTGCTGACCTGTGTGGAAAGCAAGGTAGTAACCTGTGTGGATCTGTTGTCCAAGCTGTACAGAAAGCAGTAAGGGGCTCCTCTTTACAAGGCTCCTCTTTATCTAATTTTCTCGGAAGATAGCTAGAACTGATTTGACTCCAACAGGAACACATTTGAGGGAACTGACTTTATAGAGGCTTCACTTGTTGAAACAGTTATTTTTTGTTGGGCCTTCAGCTTTGTTTTGTCATATGATGTTTCAAACATACACTGTTTGCATTTAATGCTATCTGTTTGCTCTTTTAAAAAATATTTTATAAACAGCAGATGAGCAGTTGATATGGAGATACTTCTAGCAATCTGTGACATTCAACTACAACGTAGCTTTAAATACCCGGTTTTCTAAAAAATCCTTCTGCCTGCATGTGGAGGTGGAAAAAAGTCTGAACTTTCAAATCCTGGCTAACAGTCAGAAACAACAAAAAGTTTTTTCCTAACTTCAGTGTGTTTTTGTTAATCTTAGAGCCCAAAAGCATATTTTTGGAAACACAAAGGAGAAAGTATTTCTGTGTTGTTGGTACCTCTTTGTCAAATATACCACAGAACAGCCATTAGAACCAGATAAGGAAATTGCTCTTCTTTTAATGATGCTCATGCAGTAACGAGATAAACTGCTGTTTTACTTTTGCATGGGAGAGTAAACTGTGGAATCCTTGTAGCATTTGCTATGCTAGCAAAATTTGGCTGTTCTGTTTTACCGTGTTTTGACAGGATATGACACAGACCTTACTTTTGCCAGAACTGGACCAAAAAGAAAAAAAAAACCCAAAACTTCACGTATTGCCTAGCAGAAGAAGAATGCATTAGAGTAATATTTTTAGTTGTTTACCAATCCCTCTTGAAAGTATAACTTGATGCCAGAAGCAAGTTGAGCAACTGGTGCTATTCACTGAATTTCATGACTGCACTCAACAGCAGCAGCAGCAGCTAAATCAGGACAGTACTCCAGCGTTGTGTGTGCTGGATTGCTTAACACTTTTCTAATACAAACAAGCTTAGCATCTTGGATAGGTAGCCAGTGGTGACTTTCTTCTCCTTTCAGGGTGGACCTTTTAGCCCCTAAATTCATTATTACTTTCCTCTTTGTGCTTTCCCTGTTCAGTTATTAACATAGGAGGGGCATAGAGGCTGGCCAAAAGGACTCTTAGAGCAGCCTCTCAAACCTCTTTGATGATTTTTCCTTCTGCCATGTGTAGTTTCGTGGAGCGTGTGTGGCTGTATACAAACATGTATACTTTATTTGCATATAATTAGAGTATGGATGAATTTTAAAGGAACTTAAAGGAACTTATGGATGAATTTTAAAGGAGTTTGAAATGATACATTGTGTTCTGCATAATGTGTTCCTTTTGACACCCTGTGCCCGGAAGAGGCACAGACAGAAGCAAAGGTAAGTAGACCATTTATTTAGAGAAAGAGGGCTTTGGAACAAAGCATCTCTGTATGTTAACTGGTGCTAGTGCTTAATCACAGGACTCTCTAAAAAGCCTGTGGGTTAAATACCGTGAAGTACGTGCCAACGTACTGGTTAATTGTACACTGGTTATACAATTAACCAGTGTTCTAACAGAAGTGTGCTAATTGTTTGCATTGCATGAGTTGTCTTGTATGTTGTTTTAGAATTGTGTGTTCTTGGGCTTTGGGGAATGCTCACAGTATATTCTTTCCTGTGTTTTATACTACACTGAAAATGTCTTTAATTAACAGTTCTTCAGCATTAAAAATCCATCTGTATGGTTTTGATCCTAGGGAAAAAGTGAGCAACAGTTAATTTTGTATTTGGAGGATCATTTTCCATTTAATGCTTTGGAAAGAGACATCTACTTGTTTTAATTGTTTTAAGTGTTTAAAAGAACTCAATAATGATTACAATAATCATTAAACTGAAGTGTCTGTTCAGTCCAGCTCCTCATTCTAATGCATTGCTTGCATCCAAATGCTTCTAAATCTCTGATGTGATATTTCATTGTAAATTTTAACTAAACTATGGGTTACAAATATGTAGTTGTGTGCTATTGTTTGATCCTCCTCTCTACTTCTTTCTTGGCTCTTCTACATTGTGGGAGGTAAAATAAATCTCAAAGCAGATATTCCAGAAGGCAAGATTCTTCAAGTGACAAGAAATCGTCTGCATTTTAATAATTAGGGACCATTCACACCCTCCTGCTGCCCTTTCTCATTTTCTGGTTTGAAAAACGTTAGAGAGTCTGATATGACTGCTTGCACAGAGTGTGAGGAAGTGGTGAAATACAGCTATGAGAGTTAAATTTTGGACTTGGGCCCTGGATTCTGTAGTGTTCATGACCTCTGTTGGCAGTAAGCATATGGAATGCATATTCTGGTGGGCTGAGGACTTTGATTCTGAAAGGGGAGGGATCTAACAAAATTTCTTTCTTAGGCAGATATGCGAAGAGAATTTATTTTTGCCGAAGCAGATTTTAGGTATGCTAATATGTGAATGTTTTAAAGGCTACCTGTGCTTTCTTGATTGCACAAGTAATCAAGAAAATAGTAATTTGCTGCATCTGTGAAGTTCACCAGGTGTGGTGGCTACTGACTTTCATCAGTTAATCCCCCCTTAGCACCTGATGGTGATATCGGAGCTCCTAGCCCTTGTCCTGTCTCTTAGCCTGAGCACAAAGACACCCTTTTAGGGAAATGCTCACAGGATTGTAACCATTCTAAGGGCCTTACAGATCCTGGCAAGCAAAAGGAGAAAACCTACTGCTAGCTGAAGATAGTTTCTTTACCTTAAAAAAAAACATGCAGAAGCTTCAGGCAAATTACTGGCATCATGTTTTGAAGTTCTTGCTCATTTTTCCCTCAGACTGTATGCAGTCATGGAAACTCTTTGTTATCAGCTACATCACTTTTTGGGAACTGAAAATGAAAATAGATATCTGTTGCCTTACTTAGTTGTGTTGCACTTGAGCTTTAGGCCATTTTTGCTTGTCCTCAGCCTCTGAATCTTACATCCTCCAGCATTTCATAACAGAAAGGGAGCTGGAATTTGAGGGAGACATACGGGTTTTGCACACTGCTGATTTAAGAACCAATGTTATCTGAGCGTAAGCCCATATGCTTATGACTTATTGGGAGAAATGAATGTGTATATATTTCTCTTAACATATTTGAGTGTTCAAGTCCCATCAGCTCCAAGCAATTCAAGACACTGTTGAGGTTACGTTAACACTTAGCAGTGAAATTAGGTTTAGTGATGTCTAAGTGACCATGTTGAACTAAAACTGGAAGAGCACCAGGCTGCACTTAGTTAATTAGAGAAACTGGCTTGTTGGTTGGGAACAGTGACATGTTCAATTATGCTTTGGACCACAATATCTTCAGTGGAGCAGGCTAAACAGTGTGAAGGTGAGTATTATAATGCAAAAAGGTGTTCAAAAACCAGCCTGTTCCTGAGAAAGCTAGCTGTAGGTCAGTAGAAGACTTCTTGTGGTTTTAGGGGTTTTTTTTGGGCTGGTTGATTCGTTTTTTGTTTTGTTTTTTTGTTTTTAGTAATTTGCTAGTGACAAAAATTAGTTGTAAAACCAGTGGATTGTCAAGGTGTAGTGGCAATCGGAGAAGACAAGGCCACAGGTGGAGAATAAAAAGAATTTTTCTATATCTGCATCACAGAGGAGTTTGGAAATGTTCTTAAACTTTTTTTGCAGAGCAAAAAGAATTTTCTGAATGCAAGTCACACTTTCAAGGCAAATAAAAGTGTTACAGAGTGAATCATGTGATTGACATGGTATTCATTATAGTTTTAAAGGAAGTAAAAAATGTAGTGAGTGAGTAAATGATTGCTCTGACTGGCAGTATCCTACTTGACAGTGTTTTGTGTAAGTGCCTTGATTAGTAGAGAATGAATTTTAATTCTTGATATTCCCCTTGATTCATATTTAATCTGCTTGAGTCTCTTCTGGGTGAATCAATAGAAATTATAATTAAGAATACAATTTGTGGATATGCAGGTAAGTATAATATGCTGGGGGAGAGCAAAGACTGTGTAAAGAAGCAGCATGCCTCTGCTGGAGTGTTTTTGGAGCATCAACAGTCATGCAGACAGAGGAATAATTAAAGAGCAAAACTAACTTGCCTGTAAAATTCAGTGTTCCTTGAGTAATTGTAGACAACATTGCTCTGCTGGAGATCTGGAGACTCTGGATGCATGGAGTAGTCGATACCTGTGAAGTTAAAGGTGCTTACCTTTACGTGGTGACATCATGGAAAGATGAAACTTTATAATGAAACTGCTTTGTTTGGAGGGTTTTTTGGACTGTGAATAAAAATAGTGATTTGACTTTTTTTGAATAGGCTATCAAATTGCTGCCTTACTAACCTTATCAATTCAATAAAGCTTGGGAAGTATTTTAGTAGTTTCCATATTGTAAGGCATCCTGAAGTTAATAATGGTATTGATGTAATATTGACGTTTATGCTTTTAAAATAAACATTACTGTGAGTAGGCTTCAAAGTTTGTTTTAGTTTCAGTGTTTACAGGTTTCCGGAGGTCTGTTTGGTTTCTGTGCTGTTGATATTTTTTTAAACGAATCTGTGCCGCTGAGCCCCGTGTAACTATTTTAAAATTATTTATAATTATGCCACTGCAGAATGTTACTGGTGGTAGATGTATTCATGGAACTAATGTTTTCTGAATGTACTTTTTTCTGTAAATATATTTTGAAATATTCTGTAACTGTCAGTAAAAGTAGGATAAAATGTAATAACTCTGAGTTTATCACATACTCCCATTTTTTTTGGTTCATCCCCATCATATTACAGTGAGATACCTGCTGTTCATATTATAATAAGATGACTTTTTTCATAAAAAAGGACTGCTTTTAGCTAGATACTAATATACTTAACTGGTTTAAGTGAGGATTTTGTTTTGGGGTTTTTTTTTTTAGCAAACTCTGAGCTGAAAGATAAAGAGGACCAGTTTGGAAGAACTCCACTTATGTACTGTGTGCTGGCTGACAGGCTGGACTGTGCAGAGGCATTGCTGAAGGCTGGAGCTGATGTTAACAGAGCCGATCGCAGCCGAAGAACTGCTCTCCATCTTGCTGCACAGAAGGTAATTACCTTACAAGTGCTTATAAATTTGGATTTGATAGCAGCTGTGAGGTGGGCTGGCCCTGGCTGGGCACCGGGCACCCACCAAAGCCGGTCTATCACTCCCCGCCTCAGCTG
>VYZQ01026448.1:2434-12558 GCA_013400655.1 Mystacornis crossleyi | reverse complement strand
GCTAATTTGCAGGTGACACAAAGTTGTATTCTGTGAATTTTTTGCATCTGTAGATTTTTCTATGGTGTGGTGATCAGTAACAACATGGGGAAAATAATTTTATCTAACCTAATATATTGTACTTAAATCTATGGTAGATTCTTGAAAGGATAACCAAAAATAAAAACAATTTTTAAAGTGTGGAGCAATTTTAGTCTCTGGCACTGACATTACAGATTCTGTTACGTATACAGGGTTCTTTGAGTGGGGATGGTGTCACATGAAGCAAACTGATTATGAACTCAATTACAGTCTCTATCAAATTGAATTTGTGTATGATTTGTACTGCATTTCTTAACTCCTGCAACTTTTTTGCACATGCATGTTGATTTAAAGTCTGGCTGAGTATCTGTTGCACTCATACATAAAATGCAAGTTTCTAGCACAACAAAATTTGGTATTTCAAAATAATATTATGTTAAACTTTCATTGTTTTTTTCAGTGGAATCTGGGGAATAAATTAAAGTTTGTTCATGTCTGATACAACAGATTTTCAGGTGTAGCTCGGCCTAGTGTTGTAGTTGGCTCAAACTATTTTGCTTCATTTAATGGATGCATAGTTCTGTCTTATGCTATTGACTGACTGTTCTTCAAGAGTTGGCACTGAAATAGCATGTATGTACTGCACGTTTAACAAATCTTACGCACGAGCTGCATGAAACAGTTGGTGGGGACAGTGATCAATCTAGAATTCTCATCTCTTAATCTTCCTGAGGTATAAAAGTGAGAATTCTTTTAAATGCATTGTATTCATGAGAGATTTTAAAACAAACAACTAAGGCATCTAATGTAATGACAGTGTATAATATCAGGCACTCTGGAAATTTTTTCCCTGCCTTTAAGTTTCCTTAGCATTTTAGGTATGTGTTCCTTAACAGGGTGACTCTTTGAAGCACCTGTAAACAGTTAATCCAAGTTACATATTAACTATGCCAAGGATGCAAAGCTACTGGGTACGGCTCCATACAGACATGGTTTGGGTCTGACTGGATTGATAAACTGGGACGCGACCTGCACAAAAGCAATGTCTGTAAAGGCTAGCTCCAGCTAGGAGCAATTTTTCCCCACCTTCGCACAGCACTGGCTCATTACCTCCCGCCCCAGTTTTAAGTTGCCAGGGTCCCATTCAGTTTTGAAGTCCTTTTGCTCTCTTCCCAGAGCACTATGGAGATGGAATGTACTTTCATACTCCACTCTGTACGATTATCAGGACTACGTTCTTACCTGCTTTGCTTCCACCCCTGCTGTTTTCTGAGTCACAGGAGAATTAGTTTGCTCTATTCTTGTGAGTGTTCTGTTTGTGAAAGGGAAAGGAGGATGAGTTTTTATTACTGTGTAATGTCGTTACTCTGTTTAGTTTGGCTGAAGTAAAACAGGAAACAATTTGAATTTGTTCTGTTTTGGAATACAGTTAATGTAATGCATGTATGTCGGAAGTTTGTTAGGATTTTGATGTTTGGGAGGAACAGTCAAATGGATTAAAAGCTTACAGCATTCCGTATTACAGATTTTGAAAAGACAGAAGACATGTACATGCTATTTTCAAGCTGTCTGCACGCTAAGCTTAGTTAGGTTTATTTTTATATCAGTCTTGGTATACAAAGGACCAGAATTGTGAGCATCAGGTACATTCATTTCTATGTTAAATCATGTTAAAGGAGATGCTTGTAGAACTAGTGGCCCTAGTTCCTAGGTTCTTTTGGGAGTTTTTTTGGCTTAAACCTCAGAAGGAGATTTCAATTTATCCTTCTCTAGCCTTTCCATGTGGTTTCTTAAATATTTAAGGACTGATGCTGAAATTTGTTTCTTACTTTAAACACTTACATTTTTTTTTAATAGTTGGAAACAAGTTCTTACATACTTATTTTCTCTTTTGCATGGTGATCAGGGATTGTTTTAATGGTTGGCCTCTGTCTTAGAAGTCTTTTCCAACCTTAATGATTCTATTACTGGAAATGAGGCTTGGTAATAAATCGTGTATTAGATTTCTATCATACTGACTTTTGCATTGCAAGTGAACTGAGATGACCAGATTAAGTTCAGAATTAATCAAATTTTACACACTGAAAAAGAGTCAAGTCAGTGTAGTATTTAGACCGCTGACTGTTGCTGCCTGTGAAGTAACGTTTGTGCATTTTTAATTACTTTGACAAAAATGTGGTGAAAATATTTTAATGCTTGTTTGAACATTAGACTGGTGAGTGCAAGAGACAACGAAACAGTTACAATTTATATTTAATAACTTTTGCATTTAGTGATGTGGAACACGTGTGGGGCTTTACATCTTATGTGTTTTTTTCTTTTTTCATATTTTAAGCAATCTGGACCGAAAGGAAAGGTAAGCTTACTGTTGATCAAATGAGCATGGCAATGAACATTAAGAAAATTACCTGATTGAGTGCTGTATTAATGCTGTTAAAGATTATTCAATCCAGTCAATCATAGCTGCTCATATGTGGTAGGGGTTAATTGTTTTTAGTTCTTAGTGTTTTTATGGTTCACTTACTCTCTTTTATTGAAAAAGGACTTTTACATCCGTATCTAAGTAATACTGTGTTACTGTGAATTTTGGGTAATTTTCCACTGGAAATTTATTTATATATCCAATGCAAAATTGCATAAACATTCTCTGGATTTTAAGAATTGACTGCTAATTCTTTGTGTAGAGCAGCGAACTTTGTGTAACAGAATGGTTCTGAAGCATCTCAGTAAAATGATTTGGAAACTCTTAGGAGGCTGTTTAACAGCCTTCACTGTATCATCTTGGCTTGCTTTGAATAGTGTTACAGGTTTTTATTGCATTACTGTGTATATTTTGTTTATGAAGTGCATATGTTAAAGCAGTTAACAGAAAATGTATAGCAAAATCTGACACAGTGGTTCTTCGTTGCTCATTTCAGGCTCATTTCTCACTTGTTTTGCATCTGGTTTACTGCTGTTAATATTTTGTTAGCAGTATGAAATACCATACATTTATTTGTCTTCATATATAGCTCAAATTTATATGTTAGTGGAAGTGTTTTCTTGATCGTAATGAATTAATTGAGTTTTTGTAAAGATCCTGCCTGTATAGGTGGCTTTTGCCAGGAGGAGCTTGATATCAGGTCTCATTGTTAACAAAGTGTATATAATGTTTAACTAATAATGATGTAAATAGCACAGTTCTTTGTGAATTCAGGATTTTCTAGATTTATTTCAAATTCAGAAGTCAAATCAAGCCTTTCTGTTTTACAGCCTTTTGTTACTTCTTAAAAGAGCTATCAAATAGATACTCACCAGCCAGTTAGTGTCACTGTATGGCATAGAAGAAAAGGTTTAAGTTCCATGTTGTTGTGATCTTAATTTTCTTGGGGACACCTGCTGCTTCTTCATCCGGTACTACTGGATGTGTTCCTTTTTCTTTGCCTGCTTTTTGTTGTTTTCCTAGCAGGGGAAGATGATGTAGGCAGGAGCTGCTAAATTTAACTTTAATCATTACTGTCATGATAAGTGCAGCAGCAGCTCCTGACTTTCTGGGCCAAATGGGGTTGCTGACCTGTGTTCTGAAAACCCCATTTCCTGTGCTGCTGCTTCTCTTTTCAGCCTTTGGCTTTTGTACTCTGCTCTTCCTCTAACACATGCTGAAGGTAAATCTCACCTCAGCAGCTTTGTGCTTCAATCTTACTGTGCTTTACTCTCTTTTTCTGTGATGATGTAGAACCCAACAGCCTTCCTGAAGTGGTACATCTCCAAATAGTAGCATAGAGAAGCAGAGGAAAGGCTGAATAAGGCAGCCTTTCAAAGAGCCAGGCTGTACATTAAACACAGCTCTTGCGTAAACCTGCACCTCAACAAAATTAGGAGTTCGTGCAGCCTTTTTGGTGTGGCTTGTACCAAATAGTAGGTAGCACTGTTTCCCAAATTCCCAGATCCAGATGTTTCTTCATGTTTATTTGTTTTCTGGCATAGCTAGAAATGGTGGGCCTGCCCCTTCCCCTCATCGTCCCCACCACTTTTCTGTTTCTTGTTTTCCTAGAGAAGAAATTTTAAGTGAAAATGTCACTTCTGCTGGAGGGTTTCATAAAGGCCTGTCTACAAGGCCAGTGTGAAAATACTACGGTCCAATTCCTTCAGCAAGAGAATATAGCAGTATTAATGAATGTTTGCTGAAAATACGAAATCAGTGACACCATTCTGTGTGGGCAAAACATGCTTAATCAGGAATACTTAACAGCATTAACTATTAAAATATGACAAAAGTCCATGATGCTGCACAGTACAGACTGCCTGAGTATTTCAGTCCTGTGTGTTGCAGAAAAAGCTTGATCTTTCTTGCTGCTGTACTTAATGTTTTGCTTTTTGATGCTTTACTCCTTCTTGAGTTTGCTTTTTTTTAATGAAATACTTGTCTACTTCCCTTGTACTTAAAGGTATTAAAAGTGCATATAATCTCAGAGATAAACAAGATGCCTAAAATTGTTTCACCTCTGAGCACTGCTTTTTTTTTTTTTTTAACTGTTAGACACAGTATATGGGTAATCTTGCATCTTGATCAGCTCAGCTGTTTGATCCCTCAGTTATTCCCGTTGAAATGGAAGACTTAGTTTTGGGTAGGGTTTAACAGCAAGAAGGCGTTTGTTTTGAAGTGCTCTATGTTTTTAAATCTGTTCTAAGATTTTTTTTTTCTTTTCCAAATAGTCCTTTTAAAGGTAGGTGTAATGTTTGATTTTAAAAACAACCACAGTTTCGTTTCTTTTTCTTCACTCACACACAATTAAATGGCTCAGTGTACTAAGTATTTTACTGGAGAAGGTATTAATGGGTCTGCAACTGGTCAGGCAGCAACAAACACTGTGCTCAGAGGGGCGACTTTGTTTTCTAGTCTGTAAAAACTTCATTGCTGTCCTCTTATGAAGGGCTGTCACTGTCTCCAAGAAAGCTGCTTGCGCCTTTTTTTTTTCTTTTTATGAAATCTGAAATTAAAGTCTTTAACACTTTCTCATTCAAAGCAACTTCAAGCCTGACCTTGAATTCCTAACCACACTAAAGTGTGTTGGGAAGCCTCAGTTGTCTTGGAGCTGGTTTTTGTTGCTTGGGTTTGGGTGTTACTGGTTCATTGAGTGTATGAGTAACAATTTCTGTATTGTGGGAGAAGAAAGATACACTTTTTTTTTTTTTGCTACCTCTTCTGTATTCTTGCAAGTGTTTGGCCATTTCATAGGTATCAATATGAGTCTGTGCTGCTAACAGAAAATTCAGATGGGGTTAGGTAATGCTAGTGTATTCTGATTAATAGTAAAAGAATTACTTAGCCTTATATGATAAATAATGAATCTGTAATCTTAAAAAGATAAGTACATGTTGGATATTAAAAATATGATACAAATGAATGATTCTTGGAAGAAAAATTGTAACTTAGGAATGTCCAGAGGGCTTGAATTGTCAACTACATTTTAAAAGAAATTTTGCTACTCTAAATCCACCATATCATTTCCTTTATTGTTTTCTTTCAATTAAATGACAAATAGTTTGTTTCTCTTAATTATCATTTAAGTCTTACATTTTTAGACATCTTATAGAAAATAATTTTTCTAGAAGTAATTACCTTCAAAACAAAACTTACTGTTATGAAATACTAGTCAAAGATAATTACGTCACGTGAGACGAGAGTTTGTGCATCCTTACTGCACTGTTTATTTTATGAGTTCGAGCTCTGCCTTTTATTTCCACTAATTCTGCCTTAAAGTAACCCTATGTGATTTGAATTTTTCAGGAAAATTATCCAAAAGAATACTGTGTTTAATTTATGAATAAATATTAATACTGAGTTTCCAATATTGGTTCAGTTTTTGTGTGTGCAGGTATTAAAAAAACTTCTGGGGGAGCAGGATTGTTTCAGAAACACATTTGACACAATCAGTAACAAATAAATTACCTAATCTGTCATCTGTGATATGTTTACCGGCAGTTGTGGTGAAGTACCATGACATCTCTACATTCTGTGTAGCCAGTGCTTGTTTCTCAGTCCTTCCTTCTGCCAGAATTTTCTTTAAAGTTGCAGCCCATCAACACAGTCAAATGTGTTTGGTATTAGGTAAGAAATATCCCAAAGGGTATTTGCCAGGGCGTGAGGCAGTGGTGAGGTCTCTCAGCCTTGCAGGAGGGTCCCCAGCTGTGGGGAGGCCGCTGCAGCACGGAGGGGCCAGACGAAGGGTGTGGGCACACACACTCCCCATGGAGCGGGACAGGCACACACTCACAAGATAAATGATGGCGGCCGGTGCCAAGGAGACAGGAAGGATTCTTTGCGTGGGCTCCAGCAACAAGGTTCATTGAGGAGGGTCCAGGGACAAAGAACTGAGATGGGGGCCAGGGCACAGGTTTATCTATGGGGAAGGGGGGTGCGGGCAGAGCAACAGAACCAATGGGCAGAGGGCCACGGGGCGGAGCGAGGGTAAGGGTACCCATGGGGGGACAGAGATAGAGGGACTGGGGAGCAGGAGCCAACGGGGAGGGTACAGTTGGGAGGAATTTTCTAGGGGTGGTACAAACATGGTATAAAGAGGTGGAGTACAACAAACCAATCCTGAATGGGGGAGACCCCTACATTGACATAATCAGTGCAAGGTCCTCTGGGACTTCACCCTAACTTACAGGGATGTTTCCTTGCAGGATGCAACAGGTCTTGGAGATTAATCTTATTCCAAAGATGTTAGTTAATGATACTGCCTAGGAATGCACAAAATTCAAAGGTTTTACAATTTGATGCATTAGGAAATGATGTCCTAAAAGAAGTAAAATCTTATACCTAGAGCTAAAGTGTACTTCAGCTATAGCCAAATTTTTGTCAGATGGGTCCTCAAAATTTAGCTGTTAGTGGACATGTTACTTCCTACAGCTGTTTGCTTTGCCCCCTTGCTGTTGATTAATGTCCTTGTAATCAGAGGTAGCAGTATGGGACGTGTGTGACCCATTTGTAGCCCAGTGCTTAATTTTCCAATAAAAACAGTTTCTGCTGAATTTGTTGGCAAGGCCTCCTGTGTTTCAGATGTGTGCCATCCTCTGTTATGACAAGAACAGTAATCTGTAGCTTCAGGGCTGAGTAAGCACTGAGAAAGAGAAGTGCTGCAAACAGTAACCTACGTGCACTGAGCTTCAGGAGTCTTAATTTGGTATTAGCATGATTTGACACACATGTGTGTAAGCTGAAACCATCTTTCAGGAGACTCAAAGAAATCTTGCTATAATGCCATATATTGCATTAATTTGCACTAAAATATGTGATATCTATATTATGCAAGTTATATCAACAAAAAACTTATTATCCAGTAATTTGTCTATATTACAGTACTTTAAAAACAAATATATAGGAACCAGGTGTGCTGTCTCTTTCTTTCTGGTTTTTGGTCACAACACTTTTTGACATCGGATCCCTTTCTTCTGTTTTGCATCTTCTCTTCCTGTTTTTTAAGTTGTGGAACTTGTGGAATCTACTTTAATATTAAAATAATAGTTTTTCCTATTCTTGGCTTTTAAAAGTTTCTGTCTTGTATTTCATGAATGAGGAGGAAAAGATGCAGGCTTCAGTATTTGGAGATTTGCATCTGAAAGTGACAGACTTCAGAACTACTGATTATTATAGAGGAGATTTAGATCAGAAACACTTCCAAAACATTTATCGTGGCTGTTTCTATCATCTTGGTAATGGTTTTTATGTGTACAAATAGCATGTAATAGAAGTCACTTTTTCATAGCTTTCAGATACCTTTCAGGTTTGTTTTGTTCATGTATAATTGTGACTAAATTATAATGGTGTCTGTTAAAAGAACAAGCACATCTAATTCATTTTCCAGAAAAGAATACCCACCTCAGCTTCAGAAAGTAGAGGCGGACCACATTAGATTACCACGGTCTCAAGGAGTAGGTAAGTTATCTTTAGAGTTCTCATTTCTTCTAAGCAGAATAATTTTTTTAATACCTGATTTGGGCAGGTGTGTTGCCAAATCTTATATAACCTTCAGTATATATACAGTTAGAGCCTTACGTCGGGTTATTCTAGTTTTGTACAAGTTTGTGCATGAAGGGAGGGAGTTTGCCCTTTGTGACATTTCTGCAGCTAGTTCAGTCATGTAATATTTTTAAATTGGGCTTCAGTTATTTTAAAAACCACAGATAGAAGGAAAATTTAGAATCATAAAACTGGAGATGGAAGAGATCTCTGGAGTTAACTAGTCTGAACCCAAACCTCCAGCTTGTTTGTGAGTTATTGATGAGGAACTTCTGTAGCAGTGTAAGTACAAGAAAAATGTGATATAGTAATCAGCACTTGGTATGAGGTGTATTCATACACTGAGGGAGTTAATAAAAGAACAGCATCAGTGCTGTATGCTGATGGATGTGCAGTAGAAAAAACACAGTTTGGTTTGAGGTGTGGAAATTGTGAAATTGGAAAATACCCTGTGTTTTGGTAAGCTTTGTTAGTATAGATACAGTCTGTAAACCTGCTATTCAGCTGTGTAGTCACTTTCACTGGCAAGTTGTTCTGCTGTGTCGTTTTAGGTTAATGTTAAGTAGATCTTCAGCAGTAGTACTCTAAAGTAAGTTAATTTAGAAAAAAAACCCAGCTGTTAGTAATTATTTTTTGAAAATGAGCCATTCTTTAGTTTTGAGCCGTCTTCTCATAGTGGGATGTTTGTGAGACCATCTGTGTGTATACTGAAAGTGTGTTCATATCTATTAAAAAAGAATACAGTCTTAAAAGAAGTTCCAGTATGGAGATGGCAATTAAAGGGCTATAAATAGCACTTTAACATGAAACCAATTAAGGCACTCTTGTACAACACATCCTACTTCTTAAAATGTACAGAGTGAGATTTAATTCATGGGTTTCTGTGTTCCTATACCTTTACAGTATTTAAATGAATGTCCCAGTATAAGACAGGATATGACAGTATAATTCACTGTACTACTCTGTCTTGTGTCGAAGGAGTAAATCTGAAGGAGTAAATCTGCTGCTTGGCACTTGGCAGTGTTCTCAGGCGGCCAAGAAGGCCAATGGCATCCTGGCCTGTATCAAGGATAGTGTGGCCAGCAGAACCAGGGCAGTGATTGTGCCTCTGTACTCGGCACTGATGAGGGCCACACTCAAGTGCTGTGTCCAGTGCTGGGCCCCTCAATTAGGAAAGGACATGAGCGTGTTCAGAGAAGGGCAGCAGAGCTGGTGAAGGGTCTGGAGCACAAGTCTTATAATGAGCAGCTGAGGGAGCTGGAGGAGTTCAGCCTGGAGTAAAGGAGGCTATGGGGAGACCTTATTGCTCTCTAGAACTACCAGAAAACATGTTGTAACTAGGTCGGGGTCAGTCTGTTCTGCCTTGTGTCTTAATTAGAAGGACTAGGGGTAAAAGCCTTATGTTGTGCCAGGGGAGGTTTAGATTAGATAGAAGAAAAAATCTTTTCGCTGAAAGAGTGTTTGAGCATTGGAATAAGTTGCCCATGGTGGTGACAGGGTCACCGTCTCTGGAAGTGTTCAAGAGGCTTCTGGATGTGGCATTTGGGGATATGGTTGAGAGGTGATTATGGTGGTGCCAGGTTAATAGTTGGACTAGATGATCTTGAAAGTCTCTTTCAACCTTGATGATTATGTGAAATCTTAATTACACAGAACACTTCCAGTTATTCTAAATGCATTCACAAGTAGTTCTGTAGTAAAGATTTGCATCAGCATAGTTTAGCATCTCCTGTTTTTGGCAGCAGACCCTCCATTTGACTTGCAGTGAAGTTAGCAGAGATTTGCACATCCAAAGCCTCTTGCAAAGATATAAGATACGAATTGTCGGTGAGAGACCTTGCAATAGCATTTTTGAAGTTACTTTGGGGAATGTTTTTTTTTAATTCATAGAACAAATCATAAAACATTTGAAACAGTTGTAGTCTTTTTGAGGTTTAAAAATGTGTTTATGTTCAGTTCAAGTTAGTGTATGTAAAGAAGTAAGTTGATCATAATTATAACAGTATATGAGTGGACATTTCTTGTTAATGTTTTTGCATCTTTTCCCTCCTAGATAGTGTAATGGAAAATACAGAGGAGTCAGAATCAGAATCTGAAA
>VYZQ01026442.1:33664-59271 GCA_013400655.1 Mystacornis crossleyi | reverse complement strand
TTTGTACAATGCTCTTGGGCACACGGTGAGACTTTTGGGGTTTACCTGTGCAGGGCCAGGCTTTGGACTTCAGTGATCCTTGTGGGTCCCTTCCAAGTCAGGATATTCTGGATATGGTTCTATGATTCTATGCTACAGGGAAAAAAAAGGTCTTTTTGTTTGTTTGTTTGTTTTGTTTTGTTTTGTTTAAGAGTCATGACAAACTTAAGTAGAAAGATGCATAGAAAATCTGAAAATTTCTGAAAATTACCTCCTGCTAAGACACTGAAATATACAATGCCAGTGGCAACCTTTAAAAATTACAGTAGCCACTGAGGGTAATCATTCAAAATTTGGATGGTATATTCTTCTTTAAGTATATGAATATGTAGTGATCTCTTAATTTCTGAGGTGTGAAAATGTCCAATAGCTAAAGCTTATAATTTTGGAATCTCATAAAAGTTTTATTATCATGTATGAATGAATTGAAGACATACCCTTCACTTATAGATAGGGAAAAATGGATGTCTCACTGTAAATCTAAGAATCATTTCTATTCTTGTGTGTTTTAATCAATTTTGACATGGTTATTTGTATTTCCTGGAAAGCATCAAGTATTGTCTGTCGAAATCATCCTAATGAATATAAATGTTGGTCTTCTTTACATATATTTATATAAATGCATAAAGGTAGTCTTTGAAAACAGATGATTAAAACTCTGCAAAAACTAATTTCTCACACCGTAATACACTGCAGTTGTCAAACAGTGCATTTTTTCAGGCCTAGAGAATAGATAGCAAGCAAGTGAAATACACAATTTAATGTTCCTTTTTTTCTGATCATTCAAATACTAAATATAGCCTATTTCTACTGATAAAAAATGACAATCAAAGTTTCACATTTTAGTAGAGGGTTATTAATTCTTATACAAAATTTCCTTTCTAATAAACAAAATACCTCATAATTTAAAATAGCCACGAAAATGTGACTCTCTTTTTAGTCAAACAATTTCAGAAAACACTATCCATAACCATAGTGTGTAGATGCAAAAAGTAGAAAATATGGTAATTTTCTGACAAAGATAATTTTCAGATTGGATCCTCTTTTTTTTTTTTTCCTAATCTAGAAATAATACAGACAATTTAGACCAAGCTTTGATGTTCAGAAGAGTCAGTATTTTAGCTGTTAAGACAGTTGATAGCTTAATGCCTTTGGCTTATTATCTTTAATTTCAGAAATACTCATCTTCTCACTGTATAATGAGATTTCCCCCTCCATTAAAAATAGTCCAAACTAGCCTGTCTGTAAATCTAAAGATAAAGCTTTAGGTGAATAAGACATGACATAGAAAGTGCTATAATGTGATGAGTATCAAAAATCACTTCAGCAAAAGTTTCAGACAGAAAATGAGAGCTCATTAACTACTCTATAGCATGAAAGCTATTACTTAAAATGTGTTATCTTCCTCCCCCTCCCTTCCTAAACTTAAAATTGCTTCATACTGTGAAAAGTGCTATGGCAATTAATCAAAAAAGAATTAATACCATGTCAGATAATTGCCAGCAAGTAGGGGATTGTAAGTGCCACTACCTGCAAGACACATGGAACGACTGGAGTGGGGGGAGGACATGGGCTTGTTTGGTTCCAGTCTACTACATTCTCCTTTTAGAAAAAAACTAATCAGAAAAAAATATGTTGTACTTAATTCTTACATGCATTTTTAAAATTAAATCTACATCTATTTAATATGGCTATGTAACATATAAATTAAGCTTACTTAACATAATTCTTCTTAATTGTTGGACTCAGACACGAATTTTTATTTTGCGTTGTCTTCAGTACCCGTCATATCATCACAATTAAATGGGAAAGATTTTGTCCTTTTAATAAATAAACTTCTAAAAAGCAAAAGTAGATAAGGAATTGGGTTTTTTGAGATGTCTATCTCAATTTGAAAGTGGAAGAGTTAATGCTGACAATGAAAAAGACGCCTAACAAGATCAGAGTAGCCATTTGTTTCCTTCTGTTTTCAATTTTGTGTGAAGTCATCTCTGCATGGTACAAGACCCATAAAGCATTTCATGCAATACTAAAAAAAACCAGAATAACTAAGAATAAATAAAGATAGAAAATGTTTACCCACAAAGCAACTGTGGTTCTGAACAAAAATAGGCTTTTTTTCATTTAACTATTTTAACTATTTTAGACTTTACAGTCTTAAATTCACTTTTACCTTGAACTAGTGACTTTTGTATGTTACATAGCTATTGACAATTTTTTTTAAAGTATTTAATATAGCAACTTTGGCAATTTTTATATAATGAATAAAACTCCTATGAACCTTATATTTATGATTTTCCTTTTGTGTTCATGACTCTTTAGCAGTAGTCTTTCTTATTTGGATGGTTTCAATCCTAATTTTTAAAATCTGGACAGCTGCATATTTTTATAACTAAAAAAATTTACTGAACAGCAATAAAATTTCTCTAACTGATGGTATAATTGAATATTATTCTGTTCTTATGCATACAAATTTAAAAAATTTTTTATAGTCTACAGTCACATATAATTCCTGTTTTAAAAGAACCACATGTTCTAACCATATGGGACACTTCAGCAATTTAATCCAGCTCTGTAAAAAAATCTACTCTAAGCCTAACCCAGTTAAAAACCTCTGACAAAAGTGAAGAACTGTTGCCTAGAAAGGAGTATAAGTAATAAGGCTGAATCATTTCCAAAATAACTAACAACACTGCTTTTAGAAGGGAGCCTGAGGGCTTTTCATCAAAATTTTCTATATGAGGTAAAAAAGTACATAGTTAGATGTCTAAATAAGTTTTCTGATTTCTAGGTTTTCTATCCATGAAATGCTGAATAGAGAACAGCTTCTACTGGAATAAAACAGGATTGAATAGCTCTCATATCTGGTGAGAAAGGAATAATTTCTGCAATTTCTTAATGGTGTAGTAATTTTGACTTCCTTTTTCTACATATGCCTTATTATAATAACTTTTTACATATTCATTATACTGATTAAGTGATGCACCAAATATGTGACCTCCATAACAGATCCCTTATTTAACAGGGTGGAAATGATTCTATTCATCATTTCTACCAAAATATCCAAAACTGAAAAGGAAAGGGTTTTTTTAAACATTGTTCAGGGTTCAGTTTTGTTCCTTTGCTTTTCTTCTCGAATCTTCAAGTTATGATGTTTTCATAAACTGAAAAATGGCCTATCTTAAAGGGCAAGGAATCATCTTGGAACTAGCAAAAGCTCCCTCATCTTTCGGAAGGCTCAGTCAGTCTACATACAGAGGAAGGAGGCAAATTTCTGCATGTTTTAGTATTTAGGCAGGAAAAAAATGGCATCTTGATCATGACGGCTGAAAATGAAGGAAATCAATATATCCTTTTAGTGCAATTCAAGTGTACTTTTATGTTGCAGTGTCACTTCTGCAAAAGAAGTTAAACTGTTAAATGAGATGATAAATGGGTTTTGAGTCTTTTTAAGGAGCTCTTATTTCTGAGGTTTAACCCTTTAAACAAGCTTTTATAACTCTTCATATTTTTTCCCTAGCATACAAGAAGTATCTCCAGCATTCTTTTTCTATCCATGGTATTTAATATGGTCTATTCATTTATCATTTGAAACAAATGCACAATAGTATCAGATTTACAGTGTTTTTAATAATGACTGTACACTAATCTACATACAATCCAAAGAATATTGGTGTTTCCTGATCCTGTACAAGAATATTTTTACTTTTTTAAAAAATATTTTTGTAAAGATAGACATGAAACTCTCATTCATATCTGACTTTATTCACTATTTACCACACACCAGCCAGATGAACCACTTGGTGGGTGTGTTGTGCGTGTGTATGTGTGTGTTTATATTAAAGTGATTTTTATTGTAGGAATGGATACAACACATGCTCCTCATGTTCTGCTGTAACAACTAGCTGAGAAATGACATGATTCTTTTACCACACGTTTCATGTAATAAACCTTAACTTCAGGCAAATGCAAGCTATAAAATTCTATTGATGGGCTTCCCAGATGTTGCCAGTTGTATTGTTTTAATAGATACCTTTCTTCCTTCAATACACTTTCTTTTTACTCTCTGACATATATCTTAAACAGAAATGCCTGTCAAGTGACCAGCAGGGTGCAGATGATAAACCCTGATGTGTCCTTTTACTACACCTTAGATGCCATAAACTATACACAGAGATCAACTGATATATACAGCACTTACTATATATAACATTGTAGGGTACTGCTGATAGGCTTTTAGAAATAAGGAGCACTAGATATTTTCCAAGTGCAAAGGTCAACAGATTAATATACTGTAGGTTTGTATTCTGTAGCTGGCATGCATTTGTAGCTTAGCTATTATTCTTCTTTTAAGATGTCAAATGATACCACAAGGTTCACAATAAAATACAAGAATATGAGAAACTGAGTCTTCTGGGAAAGGCGTTTTCATTTTTACTAATTATTTTTTGTTTTAATAGAAAGAAAACATATATTAAAAGAAGGGGAAAACAGAAAAATTTATGTCGTATAATGACCACACACACACAAATTTGGAGGTCTTTTAAATAACTTTATTTTGTTTAAACCACACATTAGCTGCTAACAAAGGAAATGGAAATGTTACACATTGCTATATTTCTTTCATTGTAAGGCAGAAATTTTTGGCAATGTTTGATGAAGTGTCATAAAGAGAGAATACCCTCTCCTTATGACACTTCATCAAATAAGTAAGACCCTGTATACACAGTCTTACTTAGAAGTGGGAGTTGTACGTTACTAATGAACTTTTTTTCATTCTCTTAACAAACCCTATATGCAGGTGAGTTTCCCACAAAAAGAATAGAGTTAAACTTAGTCCTAAACACAATCAACATCTTCATACATTATTTTAAATATCTTCATAAATGTTCTGGTCCTGGGTTTGAAGGATGCGCATCAGGTTTGCTGATGACACTAAACTGGGTCATGAGGGGGTGCCAGAAGGGTGAGCTGTCTTACAGAAAGGCCTGGACAACGGGGAAGAGTGGACAAGCCATGAACTCTATGGAGTTTAAGAAGGATTCCCAGAACTGGTAACAAGACTTTATTAGGAGACTTAAGGTAACTGTGCTTGATTGACATCCAGCACTACTGTAAATCCACAATATTAACATTCTCAAACATCAGTGACTTGTAGTTCCTGCAAACTAACTGCAGCTACAACACCATTGTCACAGCTATGTTATAGCTACACCACAAAACTCTCTTCTGCCCCAACCTCTTCCCTCCCCACTTTGAACATTTCTTTTATGTTATTCTTGTGACTTAAATAAGGGCTTTGGGTTATTGAAGAGGTGCCCCCCGTGGGGGGGATGGGCATGAGTGGATGCGTGGGGCACGGGGTTTCTCTGTCCCTGTTCCCTTGGTCAGGTGTACCCCAAATCCTGTCCCCCATTTGTCAGTTTGAATGTGGCCCGCGGGAGTTCTATACTTAAGGGAGTGTTCACGGGACCCCGGGGGGGTTGTGCCAGACCTGTTCTGGGGGGCAGTCGCTGTCGGAGTCCCTGCCGGGCTCCGGCCATGTGCGGCCAGGGGGAATAAAATCTGGAAACATCTATCAAATATCGTCTCCTTGATTCTTCCACGGGCCAAGGCTGTCTCCCAGGGAAGGTTGCAGCCACCCCACTGCAACGGGTTATCTATATCGCGTCTCACTTTTTCCTCATAAAATTGATTTTAAAACCTCCTGATCCCATTTTGGGCATCTCTTTGTCCTCTCGCAGTTGTCTGCATTGAAACAATCATCTTCAGATCTCAGGGTCTTCAGATCTCACAAACTGAATTTGCATGAGGAAGACATTTAGAAAAACACTCATCTTCATCAACCAGATGGCAAGTACCTACAAGTGGAAGGACTAAAAAAAATGGTAAGCTAATTTAAACATTAGAAATAAACAAGACCAAAAAACTTATATCTCAGAGCAACGGTCTGCGAAAATGCTCACTTGAGGACTGAACAAGTGATCACAACTGTAAAAGAAACATTTTTGCATATCAAATCAAATTTCTCCATAGATGGCTTGTTACCAATATGATTTTACAACAAAAATCACAAATTAGACCCTTTTGTTGGAGAAAAATGCAAATTATCTGATTTTTGAATGTTATTTAGCTTTTGCCTTTTTTATTAAAGTTTGGTAGGGCAGTGAGTGAGGTGCTACTGTAAGTAGTAACTTTCTTGTAGGTTAAATCAAAATGCTACAATATAAGCTACAACTCTACCTTTCTTGTTCTTTTCTATTCTGTTTAGGAAAAAAAAATACATAAAAATGTAAGACACATCACGCCAGATGTAGTGTTTTCCCTCTTCTATTATCTGTATATATGTTATACACACCCCTGTATACAAGGGAATTCCAGACAAAGCTTAGTGTCTGAGCAACAGCTTTTAAAGTTTAGAGGGGGGGTTAATATTACATTGCATAGCTTATAATAGTATTTAAAGCACAATAATTTATGATTATGTCCATCTTTTTATACAGGAATGCGTGTTTCACTTTATATAATGACAACACATTTACTATAGTAGTGACCAAAATTGTTTGTGTAAATTTATATCATCTACTGGAAGAGTATTAGCTTGCTGGAAATCACTCACTAAGTAGTCTAGCAAGGATGACAATGCATGTTTCTCTCAGTCCTGGTTCTCACAAAGTACTCACTGCTGTGCTGAAAAATCCTAAAACTTGTATTTAGAAAAAAATGTGAGAATTGTGCTGGACTTTATTTTGAAAGGGTTCTTCGATAACCCAAAGTAATTTGCTTCCTCAGAATCCCAAAGGAAGTATTTTACAAAGCAAATACTAAATCTAGATTTCTTAAACCCAAGTGTTTTGACTTAGCCCCAAGACCTGTTACATTCAAATCATTAACTTTCTATTAATTATTTCTTTTGGGTTTCTAGCAGTACATTACTTCTAAATTGGACATTTAGGCTCTTACCAAGCATCCCAGAGGTGTTGCTAATGCATCTGACATTTGCCTTATTACTATCAGTTCAACACTGGTGCTTTCTAACTTTCAGGACTTCACTGTACCTTGCACCAGTGCCAAACTAGTGTGCTTGTACAACACTCCATCACATTTATCTATGTGCATATAAGTTATAGCTTTATCTGCAGCTCTACTATACCATATGTGACTTACACACAACATACTGTAATCACTGTGGTGGTTTAATTTTATTTTCTACAGCAGTTTAAATTTTAGCAGAAGAATAGATTTTCAAGTATCTACAAAAAAAAAAAAAGAAAAGAGATTTGAAATAAGAAAAGAAACACCCCCTCTCATGTAGTCTACAGGTTTTATATCTGACTTTTCAGTAATTTATTCCATGCTGCATAGATACCCATTCTTTCCTCATAAATACTCATTTCTACTTTGTGGCATTATAAAGATATTGAAATAAACATAGTTAAAATATGTGAGAATATATATAGTAGAATATAATATATGTAGCAAGAAACTGGATTAATATTTGAGTGAATCAAACACAGTTTTATGGCAGCAAGACACTTAAGGAAAAAATTTATATGTGATAGGTCAAAGAACCATAACCGTGTCACATGTAGGGTAAAAAAGGCCACTTTCTTGCCAGATTTGAAACTAATTTGCATGATTTGAAGGCATGATGGTAGTCCTTTTACTCAGTTTGTTGTGATTCAGGAAACAAAGCTCCTTCTCCTCCTCCCTCTCCACCCCTCCCAGCAGCAGCTGTGGAAGATCATTGCTACATCAGTCAGACTTTGTTGTAATCTTTGAGGCGTAACTATCAGACTGTTATCATGAATGAAACCAAAGATTATTTATTCCCATATATTGCCACACTAAATGGCAGGGATTGGAAGTGACAAAAGGAGATTTTAACAGTATCTGGACAATTAATCAAGGTGATCACTTGCACAGTTCTAAACTTGCCCAAATCAAAAGCAAACAGCAAATACACCTTCTACTGTAGTCTGTAGCTTTAATTAAGCACACACCTCAGTCTGGAAGTTTGTCATTGCTCAAAGTCCCCGAGCACACTGTCATTCCTGGAGAAATCTACCTAGAAGTGTTGCTTACTGACATAATAGCTGACTTATGGCTTCTTCCATGGACTATGGCCAATGCAGCTTATCCCTGTGAAACTGCTCTTGGTCTCTCTTGATCTTCCGCTGGTCAATTGCATCCTGTAATTATTCCTATCAACATTTTTCAAATGTAAGAGACCAAAAGATATCTAGGACATGCTTCACTGAATATATGGGTCATCTAACTTTACCATCAAGGATTTCAAAGTGGAATAGGTATGAACTTTATGCACAGAGCAATTCAAGGAGAACTGAAATCAGTCTGTGGGTTTATAGAAAAAGAGAGGCCACTGGAAAGAACCACGTTTAGATTTCCAGCTCCTTTGATTTCAGTGGGATTTAGGATTGTAAAAAGCTTTGTATATCTGAGTCAAAATTCTCCAGAGCCCATCTAATGGAGAATATAGAGCTTTTCAATTACATTGAATCAGATAAAGATTCCTTTGTCCTTTCAAAAGGTTTCACTGTATTTTCCCTGAAATATAGAGTACACAGCATGATGGTTGGTTTTATCACTTTCTCTGATGCAATGGACTTTATCACACACAAGATAATGGTTTTGGCACAAGAAGGAACCAAACTCTTTAAGCACTACAAATTGAATCAATAGGACACATATTAATTACACAGTCAGAAGATATTGCTTTATTTACAATTCATAATCATGAATGTATTTTATAACACTTGTAATCTAAGCTACAACTACATGATACCGACCTGTATTCATCAAATACTTTTAAACAAACATATATACATAGAGAGCAGTATCTCTGCCTTTGTCAGCGTTATGGCTTCATGGCCTAGGACAGAAACCTGGGGTTATTTACAACTCTACCAACAACATTTTTATTTTGCTCTTTCCACACTTTCATCTCTTCACAGCACAGTCTAGCTTTAGGTTGCAGTTACTAAACCTAGAATTGTAAATTCAAATACGTAGCAAAGTCTGGGGATGACAATCTGGAACCTACAACTGCAACATAAATTTGTTTTCATATGCTACATATACTTCACACTGTAATACTAGATCTTATTGTCTGAACTGCTATTTCGTATGTAGTTGTAAGCAAAAATAGAGTGGTAAAAGAACCAGACAACTTTCCTAGTGCTAGCTTCAGAGTCTGTCCCAATTTGTACGGTACGGTTTTTAGAATCATGGTGATCTGGCAGATAATAATCTCACACTTGAATTTTAAGAGTTATCTTATTTATCCTCCATTGTTGTTTTGCTTTTAAGAGGTGAGAGCATGGCAAATTCTGCAACTCAGTGTGAAGCACATGACTGTAGAGGTGTACAGGTTTTGGCTGGGATAGCTGTCATGGTGCTATGTCTTGGATAATCCAGCGATGTTTTAGCTATTTCTGAGTAGCTCTTATACAACATTGGCCTTCTCCCTTTCTCACACTGTCCCACCGAGCAGGCTGGGGATGCACAAGGAGTTGGGAGGGAACAGAATCTGGGCAGCTGACCCCAACTGACCTAAGGGATATCCCACACCATACAGTGTCATGCTCAGCATATAAAGCAGGGGGAGGAGGAGGAAGGGGAGACTTTGGAGTTACGGTGTTTGTCCTCACAGCTAGCCATTGCAGCCTGCTAATGGGAACTAGCTAATGAATTCCTGATTTTTCTTTGATGGTACTTGCAGATTTTGCTTTATCTCAACCCATGAGAAGGTTAAAACCCTCTTCTGCACTTCTGATTTTCTCCCTCATGCCCCTGTGGGGAAGGGAGCAAGCAGCTGGGTGGGCCTGAGACGCCCACTGAGTTTAAAGCATAAGAGAGTACCTTGAAAGCCTTGTTTTAAAAAAAAAACAAAATAAAAGTAAATTTTAATCTGAAAGAAGGGAAAAAAAAACACATTCTCCCCAAAAAGTAGGACGTTAAAAATCCAAAATACTTCCACATGCTTAACTGGTTTTCATGCTTTTATTCTTCCAGGTCCATGAAAATTAGCTCCATGAAACTTGGTATTTGCTGTGAACCAGAGAATACAGTCTTTGAACTAAGTTTATTATTAAATTTCCAGAAATCCTATTTATTCAAATGATTTTACAAGCATAAATGCCTTCAAGTATTTGATTCTACCCTTACTATACACACGGGCATTTGAGAACTCAGCTTTTAAAGCTTCACATGGAAAGACATCCACACAGCCAACATTATTTTCTCCCATCCCAAGAGAGATGTAATGGCATTTTTGCCTCTAAGTAGGTCTCATGAGCAACAACGCAATCAAAATATTTGATTTAAACGCTAAACACCGTGTCTCTGATTAATAAGCACGGAATTGCACTGACAAGGTCAAAACAAAATAAAACCTACATAATTTGTTGAAACTATGGCTAGTAGATACTACAGCCTGAAATTCCGTGAGATGCCACATAAGAAGTTTCAGTTTCACTGCTCGAGTGGAGCTGATCCAAGCCAGCAGGGGAGAAATTCATCTCACCTTACCATAGGCATCTTGCCTCTGGATGTTGAATATAACTGAGTTAGTCTCCTTAGACTGTCGTGCTTCTCACCAGAAAGATGCAGGCACTACAGACTCTGATTCACCTACTTTGGGTGTCTTTTCCAGAATGAGATTAAATCCTCAATTTTTTTCGTAGTACATAAAGGGAATATAGACAGCTAGCAAAGATACGTGTTTAAGCAGCAGATAACTTACTCACATAATTCCTAAATATTTGCACTGCATACAGTTTTAGCTTTGGTACTATTAAGCTCCCTTTCAGTTAACTTTTAGACGTGACCACAACAGATATGATTGTAAGACATAAGTACATTTTGGCAAAGCAGCTCACTAAAGAATTGGCATAAGGAAAATGGAAATATTTTAGGAGACGCAGTTATAACATATCCTTGTTGGCAAGGGACTCTGGGGCAGGAGGAGCCGTGAATGTCAGGGTTATGAATAGCAGGGGAGAAAAGTGTTAAAAGGAAAGAGGCAGAACCAAGAAAAGAGACAACTATGTCCTTACAGACCTCTCCCCATAGAAAGGGACAAGGCTTTCTTACATCCTAGTTAATTTCTGTTTGGATTGATACCTAGAAAATGTAATAATAATTTGTTATTAATTTTATAAATAGGTAGAGTACAAATAAACAGTTTAGTTTAAGTCCAGAAATGTTCTCACTTCCTCTCATTAGAGTGTGAAAATTACTGACAAAATAGTGACAAAATACACGTGCACAATCTAGTTAGGGTGAAGACCTGTGGCATCCTTTTCTCCTGCACAGTGAAATTTGCTTCCTTTCTAAGAAAGGTTCACTTAACTCATTAGTATAAATGCACAGGATAGTGCCAGACATACTCTGTGTCGCTGCAAAGCTGCTCTAGAGAGTCCAGAACTGCAAGGTTCAAGAGAGTCATTAAGCTACTTCCTCTACTCAAAAGAGAGGGTGGCCTCATGAATAGTAAATTGAAAATCTTCTATTTCTAATGTCAGCTTAATGACTTAAATGTTTCATTTTATTGCAAGAAATACAACTCAGTGTAATTGAATGACATGCTATGAAACAAAACCTAATCTTTTTAAAGATGTAAGCATTTTCAGTGAGAACAGGGGACTTGAAGTGAGTTAAATATGAAAAATTACCAGACATCAGCAAGTGCTTTTATTCATTTGAAACTAGTGTTAAGCCTCGCTTAATCATCATATTAAAAGGGTTCATGTCATAGTAGGACACTTTTACTTTTTGTGAACAAAATGAAGTGTTCTTATCTTTGAAGTACATCAAAGTTTTCTGACTGAGAATGGAAGTTTTTTCAGCACTTTCCTCTACTATGGTGACATAAAAATTTAAGGCAGAATATAACATTATCCCATGTGGATGTTCAGGCTGAATTGACAGATTGATAATTGGTGAAGATGGAACAAACCTTCATGTTCAAAATCCTGCATTAATAAGCAAAAATGTTTGATGTATCATCTAGTTACCTTATGAGCTAAAGAATGGTTTCAATTTAAGTGGCTCCCCTGAACGCTCAGTCACTTTGCACTTAAGATACATGAGGGAATTTTCTCAGAACCGATGAATGTGAAATACTCATAGTGGGGCAAAAGCAAAACCATAATAGCCTTTGCCCTCATTTGGATTGCTTTCTGCTTCTTTGCCCAGTGACATCTGCAATCGTAAAAAGAACCATTATTTCTCTCCCTGGATCCAGTTCCTGAAAGCAGGGTTCCAGCTCTCTACCAGTATAATTTTCATTATATTGTCACCTTTTGGCCAGGCTGACCCTGCTGACACCTATGGGTATTTCAATCAGCCTCTCCTAGGATCTTCACCCCAGTTGATGAGTCCAGAGACCTCCCCAGCCTGACCCACCCCATCACTGTCACTTCTGGAGAAAGGGGGAGCAGCCCGGGGATATCACCATGCAATTGTTCCTGCTGGGCAAACCCCAGCACTGAGGCATCCCTCCTCACTCCCACCTGCTCCTCTGCCCTCGCCCTGGGCTGCCCTGGCTGGGGAGGTACACTCTCCTTCTCCACTGCCAAGTGGGATCCCTGTGCTCCCTGTGCAAAGGGGTTACACCGAGCCCAAGGATGGCATTAGGATCCTTGTGCTTCCCTGTAGAAAGGGGTTACCCAGAGACTAAGGATAACCTTAGGATTCTCTTGGGGCCATTTCCCTCACCACCGTTCTCCACTGCCAGTGCTTCCTTGTATGAGCAGTGGGCTGGATGTGCCACCACCCTAACCATACCTACTGCCAAGAGACCTCCTGAACATGGCAGCTCTTCTCCACCTAACACCTGTAACCCAGGAACGTAATTACACAATGGACACACCAAATGTGATGATCCCTGGCTGTACCATGTCCTTGCCCAGCCATCACAGCCCTGAGATCCTTCAGCTGAGTCCAGCCCCACAGGATGCAGCCCTGACCTGCCCACAGCCATGCCCGTGCCCTTACCCCTGCCCCAGCAAAACAAGCCTTGCCTTAACCAGTGCACCTATAGGAGCACAGCAACATGGCTGATGGATTTAGGAAAGGGGAAGAAACCCTCCTGCCCACTACCTGCATAATTACCCACTGCCCTGATCCCAGGACATAAGGTTTCCTTCAGGCACACCTCTGTGCTTTGACACATCCTAAATCAGTGCTCTTGAGAAGTACCTCAACAACATTCTAGCACTGAGACTGATCTCTCCCTTTACCTCTCCTGCTACAGCCCATATATTTTATCAAAAAGATGTAAGGGGATCTTAGCCTAGGAGATTACAGACATGTCAGTGAGGAACTGGAGTTGCCTCTCCTCTCAGAGCTTCAGAATGTCTTCAGGGGCCTGGCCAAATTAACCAAGCTGAAGCTGTGAAGACATTACAATTTGTTTCAAATCTGGCAAGGGAATGAGCAAAAACCTGCTTTCTGCTCCAGACATGAACACCATACATATCCTGGTGTGCTACTTGGTCTCCTCAAAGCTCCATTCACCTTCCACCACTTATTGATTTCACCGCAGAGCAGACCACTTTGCAGGGAAATACAATGACCTAGTGACTGTGGACCTGTTTTCTAAGAAAGCTCATCCTTCTCAGGAAGCACTCATGGCTCCACACACTCCTTAACTTCTCCTGCCCCATAATTCCTGCTGCTAGGGCCTCACAGACAGCAGCATCTTGTTCACAGGCAGAAAATGGAAGGTGCTCATGGGGAATAACATCCAAATCCAGCAGCCATGAGCTGTGAGGACACACCTTGCTGACAAGAGTTTGTTGGCAGGGCCTTGAGTGCAGCACCAGGGTTACCTGTCCCTGCCAAGTCTGCCTGGGCTCCTCTACCTTGCCCATGGCACCAGACCTCATCTCAGCTCAGGGCAGGATTGTTGTGTTTTAGCAGTTCTAATTAGCTGATATTGTCAGTAGACAAAAAAAACACATAGGATGAGCAGAAATGCCTGGATTTTTAATATTAATTTCCAGGATTTTATTTAATACGTATTTTCTTTCAAGCTCCTTTTATGCTAGAAAATACTACTCACTGCTATAATACTATGCTGTGAACAATAATATTAAAGCCCTTGTAAACAAGTGTTACTTGCAATATACTCAGTACTAGGTAATAGCTAAAAAAAAAAAAAATAGTTCTCAATTTGCCATAACAGAAAATATTGGCAATAAAGTAGAAACCACAGAAAATGTCAGTCTTATATTGAATTTCCCCCTTCAATACAAATTTTAAGCTGTTTTTGCAAGATTATCTTTATGTCTTCCATCTATAGCACTTCTAATTGTTTGCAGTCGAGGCTGTCTTAAAGTGGTTAGTAGTAAAGTGCCTATTTCATCACTACTAAACTCAGCGCACAAGCTGAGCCACCTCAAAGCTCAACTTTATGAGATCCTTTTATTTCCTGCAATATTTGGGCTGGAGGAAGGAGAGGGAGGAAGCTAGAGAGATGTTCAACAGATGCCTTTGGTAGTTGGCAAAGAAATGGGCCATGATCTAGACTGCACCTTCTTAATATTTTCATCCTGGGCCAGTTCAGAGCATCATTGCTTCCCTACAGAGAAAGCTACAGGGAGATATTGTAAAAATTGCCTGCAGGCACTTTCAGGACTCACGGTCTCCTATACTGGACATAACTCTTACTTTGCTGAACAAGAACTGGGATGAATCCTGTCCTTGTCCTTTCAGGTGGATTCAGGTCTCTATAGTGTCCTCTCTACAGGGTATTGCCTGATTATAGTTCCCGAAGACAAAATAGTGTTGTGCAAGTCACAACACCAGAACAACTGAAAAAGGACTATAAAAATTGAAAAGGGGTCTAATACAGTTTGGGCAAGTGCAAAGCTTGAAACTCATGTTGTGCTCTGCAGACACAGTGCAATAACTTAAGGAAAGGAAAGAATAAGTAGGAGGAAAATGGGCTCAGTGATTTCAGTGGTTTCATTCTCATCAAATTTTGATGATTTCGTCTAATTCAAAGGCACCTCTGCTGTGTATTGTCGTGGGTTAAGCACATGTTTTCCTAACAACAACCCAGCAGGCAGATCTGCTACAGTGAACAGGACCACGAAGGGAGGTGGTGCTACCTGAGACACATACTTTTTTGTGAGATGAAGAGGCAGTATTTTTGAAAAGACCGCTCTTCAGTCTTCCTGTTGCCTGACACAGTTTTCACCCACCAGCTGGGAAGCCCTTTTAAGGTAACTGCTATTAGGCACTCGGTCTTACTTCTCATGTTACCATAAATCACACCAACCTCCTTCCTTTTAAATTAGTTATTTGGTGAACTACTATGATATTATTACAGACTGAAAGTCTTTGTATTGTGGCAAAGCTTCCTATAAAAATTATCTCACCTTCTAAACAACAAATTTAATGCAACAAGTTTCACTGCCTGCCCTAAAAGGAAAAAATACAGTAACAAGCTGTATGCCAGCAGTCAGGGCTGAGGTACAGCATATGCAGGTTTCTTTAACATTCAAAAGCAGGGAAATATTCCACGGTTTTGTTTTTTTTTCTGAAACTTATAGTTATGTGAGCCACCTCAAAGCTCTCCAAAACCAAAGAATCCAGGGATTTGCACTCTCTGCATCTGTTTTGGTTAAAACACATGTAGTGTTTTGCTGCCATGACAACAAACATGTCCATCCTGATTTCACTCTTGAGAGCATGGAGGATGAAAAAGCATTAAGTTACTATAGCTATAGGATGACAAGTGTCACAGAGAGGGTGAAAAATTTATCCACTGTTTAGAATTATAGATCTATTCTCAAGAAAAATGTACATTTATTTCATAAATTGTTCACAACCAGTTGCAGTTAGTGCCTTAGGAGTATATCAAATTCCAAGCAATCTGAGCAAAAAATTAGAACAATCTTCTGAATAGTTTGTTTTGATATATTTTTACTCCCTAGAGTGATTTGGGGGATTTTGATAGGAACAAATGAAAGACTGGCAAAGTTATTCTTCACTTTTCATAGAAAAACATAAATTCAGCTGGAAAACATTAATACAAATTGAAAACAATAGTTTAAGGTGTTCCATTTGTAGATTAACATGTGCTTCACTATTCATGTCAGCTGCTAATTCTGTAAATGGAAGTCAAAGTACAGGAGGGAATAGAAAATGGAGGTGAGAAAGAAATTTGCTTTTATTTGAACGAAATAATTTTTGTCTTTGTCTTGAAAGATGGCATATACTGAAAGATTCTTTAAGTTCTTTATTATTATTTGATATGTTTTCTTTCTGAAAGTCTAACTTCTGATAGTTAAAGTACTGGATATATAATTAGTATTGTTGGAAGGGTTTTCTCTCTGGTATGGAATTTCATTTATCCAACTTTTCAAATGTTACTTTTTGCAGAAAATGTAGAAACCCCACGAGGGGATGTTGGCTTAATTGTAACCTAGGAAAAAAATAAAGCCTACTGGATAGTCACCTGGGGTTTTCAAAACACCATGATGGCACATCAAGAATTCCTAAGAACTCCTAGGAAGTCTAAGCCAGCTGAGCTCTGTATTGGCCTAGATAGACACTACGTAGCTTGAGAAACCCACTGGGAGCCGGACAATTAAATATAATTAGAACTGTGTATTACTCATATATAGCATGTTAGGACTTACACATTGAAGAAGTAAAATATTTCCCAGATATAACACAACTACTTCCCAGCAAGACTGCCCAAAACTTCAGTCACTGAGAAGCAAGACAGTGCTGCTCTTTGATAGGTAAACAGAGATTTAAGGAGATAACTCACAACTTTTTTTTTTTTCTGTTGTGCACTGGTGGTTGATCCTTTCTCACTGCTGTGTTTCTTGTATGCTTGGCAAAACAGAGATTCCTGGCTGAGATTTTATGTTATGCAGTGTCACAGGGTGACAAATTACTTGACTTGTCCTTAAAAATAGTTTCTCTTCAGTGCTTGCCCTTGAAGAATATAATTGTGATTCTCTGCAAAGAAAGTTGGGATTTCAGTAGAAAATTTGGTAGCTACTAACAGTTCATTGAAAGCCAGGAGTATCTCTAGTGGTAGATTCTATTTTTTTCCCCTCTTGTGACATTCATTCTCTGCTGGCAACTACTCCAGATTGCCCTCTAGATTAGCCTAGTCCCCACCCAGCCACTCTCTCCCTCCCCAGCAGTGCTATGACAGACAGAATCTGAAGGGCTAAAGGGACTAAAAGACCCATTATGGGTCAAAATAAAGGCAATTTAACAGGAAAATATAAGCATCTCATTAAATGAAAATAGTTAACTTCATCCCAAGCAGATTGTATACAGTTAGTTTCAATGTTTAGGAAAGCTACTTTGCGCTTCAGGGGTAAAGTCAGGGCTGGGTAGATTCCCCAAGACTACAGAAAATGGAAGAGTTTTCTTAGAAGCACAGAACAATATAGGTGGTAAGGGAGACTGGAAGGTCACCTGGCCCAAGGTGCTGTGCCAGCCAGGGCTTCTCTGTTCTGTTTATTCCCCAGTGCCTGTTCCTAATCAGATCCTCTTTAACCATGAACTAGTAAATGTAAAGGATAAAAAATGTCCATGTGGTTACCAGAAGAGATACTTGAGGTCAATACCATGTAGATACAAAACAATTGTTTTGGTTTGGTTTGGTTTCATTTGGTTTTTTGTTTTGTTTTGTTTTGTTTTGTTTTGTTTTGTTTTGTTTTGTTTTGTTTTGTCTTCCCAGCATAAAGGTAAAATTATAAATGAGCTAGGAACCTCACAGTCAAAACTAGAATTTTCTTTCCAGATTTCACACTTGTGTATACACAGAGCCATAAATAACTTCAGAATAAGATTTCTTGTCATTAAGTGATGCTGAGAAAGATTTGTGATGAAATGTCTTCTATCTAAAATACGGTATAGGACTGCTTTGCTAATCCCTGGACTGTTCAAAGAATTTATTTTGAGGGAAATGGCTGATCATCCTAAAATAAATTTATTACATTGCATAAATTTAATGTAGGGTGGAAGAAAGTAGAAAATTATTACAAATTGCTTTAAACAAATTGAAAAAATATGTGAACAGAAGAAAAAATATCGGAATAGCTCTCATCTTGTTTGGTCTTAGGGAAATTAGAGTTTACTGAAAGATGACTGTGAACAGCATTTGATCTTGTGTTTGTAAAGTATCATGGATGAGAATCTTCTGTTCCATAGGTAAAATGTGTGACACTATTTTATTAATTAACCTAAGCATTCTTAACGTAGTGCAAAATTAATATTGTCAGTGATATGTTATATAGATTCATATTTTACATAGCGTCCATTTGATTTTTTCATGTTTCTCCTCAAAAGTCCTGTTCCAAAATGTAACTACAGCAACTTCAAAAAAAAAAAAAAAAAGGCGTTTAAAAAAATAAAGCTTTTCTCCTAGGAAGAAATGGGTTTGAATGGTAGGTCACTTGTTATTATCTTTACATCACATTGAGAAAATAATAAATGATGAAAAACCATTCTCAAATGGAGATGTGATTTTTCCAGCAGTGCTGAGAAACAGGGACAGCTTCATGTCAGGAGCCTCTAGATATTGCAATAGTTTTCTAAGATAAAAAATTATGAAAATTATTTTTAATATCACGGGTAGAACAGTTTGTATGCCAGTGTAAGGCATACACTGGCATCCCAGAAGCTGCTGGTTCTTTCAGCATCTATGCAATCACACTAGTAAAATAAAGAAAATTGTATTGCATCTCAGAACTTCTTGATAAAGCTTTCTTAAAATTCTCTTCTCCCTGCAGTTTAAAGGATTTGAATCCCTCTTCTCCTCGTAAGTGACAGCTAATCCAAATTGTCCTGGGACTAGTCTGAGAATTAAGCGAGGCAGAATTACTCAGAATTTTCATTTCTAATTTTGATGGCCTAGTTGTTTGTTTTTTTTTTTCCACAAATCCACTTTCTGTTTAGAACCACATAATCATTTTCTTGTTGTTGTATAACTTCACAAGACAAAATATACCATACGTCAGTTTGTTTCCTAATTGAAGCTGGTAGAGAAAACTCTTAATTGTACTTTTCTACAACTTTAAGTTCAGCATGAGTTCTCCTAAGATCATATTTCTTTGATCAGCTACAAATCAGGAAGAAAGTACTAATATGGCGACTGAACGACTAAAAACCATCTCTCTTTACCATCATGTATTTTGACGTCTCCAGTACATTTCTTAGCCAATGAAACAATGGATTATAGTATTTCTGGAGTGATAAAAATATATGCAAAATATCTACCAGAATAAAAAGAAATCTACAAAATGAAATTGTGTTGCAGTACCCCAGCTTGGGGGCGAGCTGGGGGACGGCTGGAATCAGTTAGAGGGTGCTCCTGTTATAACTTAAGCTGTTCCTTTGAGTTCTGTGTTAGCCCACTTTGTAGTTATAAGTTGTATTTCTGTACCCCTGTTACTGTGGCTACCCCTTCCCTTGAGCTGTGTTTCACCCCTAAGTTGGCCAAACCCCTTCCCCCACCTCCTAGGTGGAGACTCCCTTTCCCTCTCCACCCATCCCCCCACCCCTTGGGCAAGGAATCCCTGTCAATCCCTCCATGGCACACCCTTTCCTCTGGAAAGTTCTCCCTCACTCCATGTGCCATTGGACTGTATCCCTTAATCCCTCCCCTGGGATCACCCGGTTGGCCATTACCCTGTCAATCTCCCTCAAATCCACCCCCTTACTCCCTTCCCATTGGCTCCTGAGCTAGCCCTCCCCCTTTGTAAGAATCCCTGGGGCCCCTGAAATCCCGGTCTTTGTCACTGAACCCTTCCAGAGAATGAAGCTCCTGGAACTCATACAAAGACCCCTCTCTCAGTTCTTTGCCCCGGGCGACGCTCTGCTTCACTGGGTGGCAGCTTGCCGCTTAGGAGGGCACTGCAGAGCCCACTGTGCTGCTACAGGGCACCAGGGCGCCTGCAGTCGGACGCGGTGGGCCTTGGGCAGCTACTGCAAGTAGCACTGCTACTTCAAAATTGTATTTTAATTCATGCATGAATTTATGAAATCGTAGATCATTCCTACTGCTGCTCAACATGACACATGCATAGCATCATATCTGGTCAAAATCGTCATTCCCTATGATTTCCCTACTAACAAAATGACAATAAAATAATTTTCATTTCAGACTATATTGACAGGAATATAAGTATATTTGGGGTATTTAGGTTTACCTGGACTTTAAACAGCTGTTGGTTACTGATAAAATTTTATGTCATAGTAGGAATTCAGAAGTTACTTTCAGCTGACAAAGTCCTGGACCATCTAATGCCTCTTGTATTTGGAACATTTAAATATGAGGATACAGTGTACCATTTCTTGATCAACAGTGCTGCTTAACATCTTTGTTGTTTCACCCATTCAGAAACAATTTAGTGAAGCCCCCAGGATAAAAATGTCAAACTGGACATGAATTGTATGGGAGAATGGTTTATCCATATAACCTTCCAACACTCATGATTGTGTGTCTTTATAATTCTGGTGGAGTAATATGTTTTTATCTACCTACAAAGAGATTTTTTTTTGTATATTTAGTAATAATAGGAACCTAGAGAGAACTTGGGAATTTCTAAATTTCAGTAATGCTTCAAGTCATAATATTTACTTAGGTTTTGTTTGGTAAGGGTTGGGAGATTTGTTTCAAAATGTTCAAGTCTGTAAAATTTTGTCCTTTTCATATGCAGAGTCCAGAACACCTTTTCAGTGGAGTCTAAATGTATTTTGATGGGCTCCTATAGTGGCTTCAGTACTTTCAAACCTCCACATTTAATATTGTTTACAAATATTTTTATAAAATAAAGTTCAGACTAAGACTTGAGATAATACGATTTAGTTTCTAGAATTCTACTGTCTGTGTAAGGATTTAGTTTTCTCCATGGCACATAGAAAAGTGGATCCCAACACATTTTTTCCCCTATTTTTTTAATATTCTCACATTTCAAGAAAACAAAAGATGTTTTCAATCTTGGCAAAATATGAATTTATCTTTCAAAAAAACAGGCACATATCAACCTATGGGAAAGGCAGTGGCTTTCCCCTCAAAGCCACCATACAACACTTATCAGTCCAGATGGAATGACATAAAATAATAAAAAGCATTTATTAACATTGAAAAAAGTTGTTCTTAAGGTGATAGGGAAATCTTGTTGCAGATGCAAGCCTGATGCTAATGAATGTGCAGTTCAAAGTAATGCAGAAATAAAACTAAATCCTACAGACCCATTACCTTTACAACAATAGACATGGGTGTAGAAAAGATGGAAAAGAGCTGCAGCTGGAGATAATAAAATACTCGACCCTCATGTGGTTGAAACTTCTTTGAGCTTTCAAAGGACTCAACAATAAAGGCTCCCCACCGGGATCCCTGGTGCAATACACACAACTGATACTTCCAAGACAAAGCAGCACTACATGCTTAGTACAGATCCTAAGTGTCTGTGCCTGTGTTGACATATAGTTGTCTAGACTAAGCCTGCTTCATCACTTACTGGAGAAGGTTTAAATTCCAAATTCAACTGTGAAATTAGTATTATCTTGTCTATGACACAGTATTTCACATCTCTTTCACTCTTTTTGCCCTTTTTGCGTGTTCTTCCAGTTTCTTTTGAAACCTCTCTAATTCTGTGGTGGAAGACACTAGATTAGTTATACATTAGTTTTGTCTGGATGTATCTAAAATCCTCTAATGGAACTACCTCATTTGTAAAAGTTTTAAATGAAAATTATAATTGGGTTTCAACCCAAGCAACACGTTAAACATACCATCTCTGCTTTACCATTTCACAGCTCTACCAAGCACTGTTCATGCGCAGTTACTATGCTTGTCCTCCTTAGGTAACCATGAGACTGACACTGCAAAGGAGGGAAGAGTACAGGGTGGATATATATAGAAGGATGACTTTTTTTTCTATGGCAAAAACAAGGAATTGGGGGGGGGGGGAAAGGTTATGGACTAGAAATAATAGAAGTAACCAGGGGAAAAGAAGAGAAAAAGCAATGTCGAGAAAAAAAGAAGAAAAACAGTTTTTTGTCTTCTCATCACACATGAAGCATAATAAGTTACAGCTAAAAGGAGTGGAAATAATTGTTTTAAGAAAAAATTTTAAATCACTGTGGAAAATAAAACCTGCAAAAAATTTTAGCTTTCTCTATCAGGATATCTCAGACTTACGACCCCTTGACAAGCTGAAGTTGGCTTGATCTGGTTATAAATGAAACAAAGGTCCAGTGGGGTCTTTTTGTATTCAGAGAGGATATAATACATTTTGCTTTATATTAGTTTGCACTGCTATGCTGGCTGTGCATTTCAAAATTAGATTTGCGGGAAGAAAACATGATAGTCATTTCAAGAATGCAATCTAAAGCAAAAAGACAACAGAACAATAGCTAAATTTAGTTTTATATTGTTTACTTGAAATGTCTTTGAGTCTCTTCAGTGTCATCCTGTACATTGTATGGAACACTTTTCTTATTATTTTCTGCATCACATGGTTACCTCTAATATTTTCTGTTGACTCTACAGAGATGTAGGTAAACCCCTGCTCTGAGTCAATGGCGCCAAATCATAGATAGAGACCTAGCAGATGCCAAAGGCAGGTAAAAAATATCAAGCTGGCCAAAATAATGCAATTTAGTGCCTCTTTCAGTACAGAAGGGAATATCTGAGGCTGGGAGGGACCTCAGAATATCTTTAGTCTGACCCCTTGCCGAAAGCAAGAGCAGCTCTGGGGTCAGACCAGGCTGCTCAGAGCTTAGTCTATTTGAGCCTTTCTGCTCAACCCCAATGGATCTTCAGCTTTCCTGACACCACTTCTAGATGCCTGGGAAATATTTATAGACCCCTTCTGTGCAGTCTGTTTCTGCTTCTAGCCCATGTGCTACCTTTCTGCATGAAGGCTCTAGCTATCCCAGCCAAACTAGTCTTCTGATATAGTTGAGAAGAGATGATAAAAATTAATTTCTTTATAGTATTTATAAGGAATATGTTTCTCACAGCAGAGAAATGGGAAAAAAATACAAAACACACACACACAAAACCAAAACAAAGTATCAGTAAAAAACAACACAGGAGAATAAATGTCCTTACTGACTGAAATGATCTTGTTTCCTATTTAATGCCAATACAAACTACTTTTTTGGTCACAGAATTCCCTGCTTTCATGGAATTCAAATCTGATAAAATAACCTATGTGTCTGCATGGTTTAATTTTAGCTCTTCAGTGAGATCCTTGGTCATCTCAGAAAAACTGTACCCATGTCCACATTGCTAAAAATAAAATTAGGTCCATGTTGCCCCAAATTAATATATCTGAAGAACAAATGAGGATGCTCTGTCAATAAAGAGCACAAAGTAGGACAGATAATTAGGGCAAGCTATAAATATCACGCTTTTCTTCCCAAGCACAAAGACAGAGCATTTCTGCAGTAGGACAATGCTGTCATTAAAGACTTTCCATCTTTCTCAAGCTCCTTAGCCTTTGAGAGATGATGTCCATCTGAATGCCACCTATCAGTTTTATGAATAAGCCAAAATATGTTTTTGTGAAATGCAGAGTCTGTGCCCTGTTAGTCTCCTTCCTCACATACCTCAGGACCATCAGCTTTGTTTAACAACAAACCAAGGCTACTGGATACAGTACTCCAGGTGTGGCCTCACTCAGGCTGAGTAGAGGGGCAGGATCACCTCAAGTTTATTACAATTAATTATTTCAAGTAATTTATTAAAATCAGTTTGCTGTGTTTTTAAGCCAGAAGTAGTTATCCATTATACAGCTTCAAATGGGTTATTTATCAACCCTTACTGTAAAGAAAGTTATTAAATATTCTGCAGTTCAGAGAAAAAGGGAAATCTTGAATTTTAGACAGCTGTTTGTGCCCATATGCCTTTCAGGCTGCTCAGTATCATCAAACCAAACAAAAATTAGGTCTTAGATTTTAATTATAGATAACTTAGATGACCACTGCGGGCTATCTAGTCAGATCTAGTCAGATAAAAGAAGAAATACGATTCCCACAGAGCCTTCTCTTGTCCAGGCTGAAAAATCCCAAAGGCTTTCAATCTCTCCTCATAAGACAAAACAAAAATCAAAAACTACAGACAAAGGTATACTATGCATTTAATTGCCTCACTGCATATTGTGACATGGATGGTTGGACTTGTTGCCATCCTGGAGCTATAACTGTAGTTGTAATTAATTCAACTTTGACCCTGGAGGCACCTGTTGAAAAGTTGAATATTTTTAAAGTTAGGTATCTTGATTCTATCTCTTTTATAGACTCACCTTTCACCAGTTATATGAAGTTAAACAAGAGAAAGTGTCGATTTTGCACCTGGGATGAGGCAACTCTGGATGTGCAGACAGACTGGAGAATGAGATGCTGGAAAGCAGTGCCAGGAAAGGGACCTGGGGGCCCTGGTCGATGGCAAGTTGAGCACAAGTCAGCAGTGCCCTGGCAGCCAGGAGGGTCAGCTGTGTCCTGCGGGCCATCAGGCACAGCATCGCCAGCCAGGCAAGGGAGGGGATTGTCCCTTCTGCTCTGCACTGGGACAGCCTCACCTCGAGTGCTGGGGGCAGTTTTGGGTGCCACAATGTAAAGAAGACATTCAGCTGTTAGTGAGTGTCCAAAGGAGGACCATGAAGATGTGAAGGGTCTTGAGAGGAAGCCTTATGAGGAGTGGCTGAGGTCATTCAGACTGTTCACCCTGGAGAAGAGGAGACTGAGGTGAGACTTCATCACAATTACACCCTCCTCATGAGGGGAAGAGGAGGGGCAGGCACTGATCTCTTCTCTGTGGTGATCAGTGACAGGACTCAAGGGAACTGCCTGATGTTGTATCAGGGGAGGTTTAGGTTGGATATTAGAAAAGTTCTTCACCCAGAGGGTGGACACTAGAACAGGCTCTCCAAGGAAATGGTCACAGCACCAACCTGACAGAGTCCAAGAAGCATNTTAATTAAAAAAAAAAAAAAAAACTAAGTTTTCTTGGTTGACACTGTATTTTCCTTATACTGCTTTTTTTCCAGTCTACTTGCACTTACGGTGAGATATTATTCTGACCACCCAGATGCAGACAGCTTCTGTATAAGAAGAAGGATTGTCCAGAAAGAATAACTAGCAAAGTTTCCTGAGATATATTTCTTGTTCCTGCAGACAGACAGTAAAGTTTTTCAACAAAATGGATAAAGATTACTACCAAGAGAAAACTAAAAAGGGAAAACTAAACCCCTCATACTGTTTTTATTTTAGAGGGGGGAAAAAAAAGAAAAAAGAAAAAGAAAGATATAATTTGTCCACCTGGAAAGAAGCTAGTGCTATATAGAAAAATAATATACTAATTCTGCTTCTTTATCTTTTATTTTTTATTGTTTCTGCTTGCACTGTAATGTTCAGATCCAACAGGTCAGCATGTTCATAAGGATTCAATCTAGTTCTATGTGCACCAGGGAATTTACTTGCATGTTCTTTGAACTGAGATTAATAGCTTGGATAACCCTTTCTGATCCTGCCATTTTGAAATGCTTTTAGGA
>VYZQ01026433.1:0-24370 GCA_013400655.1 Mystacornis crossleyi | reverse complement strand
ACCGTAGTTGGCTACCCGCCAGGAACCCGCCTCCTCCCCCTTCAGTACTGGGGGGGGGGGTGTCTGTGCAAACCTGGCTTCTGTGAACTGTGCTCTCCCCCACCCCAAACTCAGCTGGGGATGATTCTCAGTGCAGCTGAAGGCTTTGGCCTTTTGTGGATGCATACCTTTCCCTAAGCCTGAATGACTGAACAATAGGTTTCCCTTTATCTAATCAGCAGTTTGACTTTCAGTCCAAAGTCCCAGTCTTCAGGGAAGCTTCTTTGGTTGTAGCTTCTTTATAATGAGCAAAACTTTGTATCAGTGTTTGAAGCATGAACTATTTTCAGTCTCTGACAAATGGAAAGTATGGCACACTGCGTAAAAGGCAATTGAATGGATTATGTTCTCTACACTGTGCCCAGAAATTAAAAAATTGGATGTGGCATGTCCTCGCTTTCCATTCCCACCCTACTTCTTTCTTAAAAATATTCATCTAAGTTTTAGTGTGGATTTTAGTCAGTCACATTTCAATGTGACTTTTCAATGTGTTGTCTTCCCCAAGGGTCAAAGGCTTCTGAGGCTATGCATACAGTATTTTATCCTATGGCACAGAAGGGGTGATTTCATTGGTTATAAATTCATTAACTTTCAAGGTATTAAAAATACTTCTGCCATTGACTAGCTGCAGAAGTTACAATCCAAAATGGCATCTTGAGTGCAGTTCTAGGTGCCATCATTTGCTCACATCACTGGAATTTCAGCTATGCCTGTCAATAATCACATGAAATGGGCAGGGGGTGATATGAATTAATATATATAGGTTTGTCAGGTAATTTAGAAGTGACTAGTTTGGCTTAAGCAGAGACTTTTCAAAACAACTCCAAATATATGTAGAAAGAGAAAGGTTTTTTTCTCACTTCCAGGGCTGGGGTTTGTGGGCAGGGAGGCTGTGCTAGTTGTACCTTTGACCTGCTGCAATTTCCCCTGCCTATGCTAGGGTCTCAGCTAGCATCCAGGGATGGCTCTGCTGGGGCATGGAATGGGAAGCCTGTCCCTTGTATCTGTTCTTTGGCTGCCAAAACAAATAATGTAATGCCCCCACCATGAGTGGCTGATTCCTACCGGACTGCAATTACAGAGTGAAAGGCACAGAAAAAAAGCCTGATCCCTAGCGCATGTGCAGCTAACTAAGAGGGTGTTCTCTTAATTTATGTACCATCAAAGTAGGTCTAAACAGTGATTTTCCACCCTGAACAAGGTGGGTGGCACAAAAAGGTAAAAAAAAAAGGAAGATCCCTCTCTGTAAATTTAAAATAAAACTGTTTCCAACTAGGCAATCATACAGAGAAGTGATCATCGAATGTTTCATTTTTATTCTGAAAATGACATATGAATGGTTTTTGCACCTCTCTTCTGTTTCCCAAGCTCAAACAAACAAAAATCCCCACTTTGCCAGCTCCCTTCCTGTTAAATCAAGGTGGATGCTACCCTGAAGAGAGCCTGGGTCAGTGCCTGAGAGTTCCAGCACCCTTCCTGAGGCTGTTTCTCATAAGGATTTAGCTGAGCTTGAGCTTTGCCTTTTTTTTTTTTTTTTTTTGTTTTTTTTTTTTTTTTTTTTTTTTTTTTTTTTGGTCTATGAGAAACAGCCAGGCAGACTCTTGCACGGTCAGGGAGGAGAAAAAGCAGATATGAAAAGTACAATTAACAGATCTGAAATAGAACCTTAGCAGCAGCATTAGCAGTTTTTTCCAAAGAGTCTGCAGTTTGAAATCCTTGGTCATCCCTCTTATGATTTAAAAAAATCAGAAAGAAGGATTATAAAGAAGGGTGGTAAAGGGGAAAAAGGTGTGTGGCTTATGCTAGACTCAAGCCTGATCAGCTTAGTTTCTGCAAAGAGAGATGATCAGGGCCCAGACACATGGCACTAGTTGAAGTAAGGGTATGCAGGAAGAGTCTGGATCATAGAAAAGTAGCCAAAATATTTATTTTTTTCTTCAAAATACACATCTGTCCAGGAAAAAAATATTCTCCATCTTAGCCATGCATCAGGCAAATGTTTTCCATGATTCACTTAGCCTGATGTTTTCTGTTCAGGTTTCTTCAACTGGTGCACTCTAAAGCACTCTAAAGGCTTCCTCAGCAGAGCTGCCAGACAGCAGCAGGATCCCGTGCAGTTGAAAGGACATATTTCAAGGGCAACTGAAAAATTAGTGAGGTCTTTGGCAAATCCCCTCAGTTGGCCCAGGACCCTGTGTAAAATTCATCCTCCATGATATCAAGGGAAGACTTTGATTCTAGACCTTAGACTCAGAAGCATTCCTCACATGGCACTTGGGACCCAACATTTTTGTGCCTGGTCTCTGCTTTTCAATTTTGTCATCCAGCTGGTCCAACCAGGAGAGTATTTGTGGGGTGCACACACACTGCAAAGCAGCTTGGATGGAGGCCATAGGAGAAGCTGCTCACAATGCAGGGGAGATGCTCTTGGCTCTTCAAAACACCTTTATGAAAACTGTCTGGCTCAGGAGTCTCTTGGAAAGTGGTATGATCCAGGTAACTCTTGTTCCTGCTGAGACATTCCTGCAAGGCACAAACTGGCCCCAGCATGTGTCCTGCAGTGTGCTGTACAGGAAGGGTGTGAGCTTGTTTGAGGTGAAAGGAGTTCCACAAGGAAATGCTGGCACTTCCAAGAAATCACTAAGGACGTGTGTTGCCTGTGGAGTGAATGCCAGGGCTGGAAGGACAGCAACCCATCTGACTAAGCCAAAGTGAGGAGACTCCTCTTTGTCAGCATGGGCTAAATCAACTCTGCTGAAACTTGAAATACCTTTGTACAATTTGCATGCATCTAGGATGCTTGAACTGTGATCATATACTGCTGTCACTATCCACTAGGAAGATACCCAGGAGAACTGCAAAACAGAAATAATCTGGACATATAATATAATACAAAGATAAAGAAGGCAATAGAATTGAATATAATGTCTTAAAAGTTTTTTTACAACTCATCTCATAAAAGCTGTAATCCAGATGATTCAAAAGAACAGTATTGGTGACATGCAGCCTTGGTCTGAGAGCTCTGTTTTTCAAATCAGGGAACTAAAAACACCTCTTCTCCCTGTTTTCGTGTTCTTCAATATAATAAAAGAGTGGTACCTTTCCCACTCAAGAACTATTTTACACATATGGCAGGTGAGGTACAGAGGGCATGTACCTCATGAACATAATTTTCTGTGCTTTTTGAAGCAGTCCATTATATAAAAGAAGTGAAATGTTCTCACTGGTACTAATAGACCAGCTCAAAACACCACCCAGGTATTGCACATTTTTTACTTTCCTGCTTTTTTCTTTTGGTTTTTGTCCTTCTTTGTTTTTCTGGCCTATGCTTTTTCCTTGCAACACCACGTCAGTCCTGCATTCCTCTGACTTTTCAGAAGCTTGTGGCTGTTATAGGGCAGCATTTGAAGGTGTTCAAACCATGCCTAAAGCAGACATACACAAATTTAAGCATGATCAGATATTTGTGGCCTCCCTGGAGTACCTTTTCTGATGAATAGCGCTATAGTGAGTAGTCCCACTAACATAAATGAGATGACTAAATCATTGTGTGTTGCAGTTAAGAGGTTGGACACAGGTGGAACACAAAGAAGTGTACGGAAATTCTTCTCTGCTGAGTGTGTACCGTGAGCAGCCAGTGCATGTGTCCACAGATCCCTCTGTGGAAACACATCCTGCCTGGCTTCCGTCTCTGCTGGGAATGAGAAAAAAAGTCTCCCACTACCTTGCAGTGCCTACCAGCCAATATCTGCATTTTTAAATGGGATTTTGGAGAGACAAGCGGGAGAAACAGCAGCATGAAGCAGGACAGAGAAACAGGGTCCCTAAGAAATCACGCTCCAGACACGGATTTGCTGGGTGGCAGTGATGTGTTACAGCTGGGGGCTTCCTTCTGGGAGGAATTTAGCTTGAAGACTCAAAGCCTGTTCATCTTTAAAACCATGCTGATAGAGGGCAGGCTCCAGCTCCTCCTCTAAGTACAGCTGTTGCTGCCAGCCAGGATGTTGACTCTTTACTACTCTAACTCGAGAACATAGATTAAATATTCCATCACTGTATTGTCTGTGTCCTCACTTTGTTTTGGGAAAAGAGACAAGCAAAACAGGTGCCTGGTGATACTTTGCTTTGGATATGGATAGCAAGCACAGTGACACTGATAAGGTCTAAAGTATGCACAAGCATTTTTTAGGCCCACAGAGGACACCAAAGCCAGTTTAACACCGAGCTTGCTGGTAGGACTTCCTGTATTTCTGTACAACAGATAAATTTGGCATTATACTGCACCTGTGGCAATGGAGGCAATAATCTATCCCATTAGTCTTGGTCATTTCAATATAGAGCAGGATGGATGTTTGGAGTTAGCAAATTCCAGGCAAGGGCCATTCCTCTTGAAAGAGCATGTTTCTGTGGGAAGAAGGTGCCCTGGGAAAGGGAATCTCTGCAGCCACACCAGTGCCCCACTGTCAGTCTGAAGGCAGTTCTGTAGCCACGGCACAGCCGCTGATAGAGCCGAGCCTGCATCCCAGTGCCCATCCAGGAGCACACTCTAAAGGAAAAGGGGCCCTTGTCAGCTTGGCTAAAGGAACAGGCAGCACCAGGCTCCTCTTCCACCTGCTCCTCCCCTGCCGAGTGCCGGTGTGAGATGCCTGGTTGGTCTCTCTGCCGGCGTGGGACTGTGCACACCATGCACCTCTCCCTCACGGTGGGAGCATGACCCAGCCTTGTGTGCCAGCAAAGCCGCTTCCCCGCCCCGCATCTATCTGTCGCTACACCCGCGGGTGTTTTGCACCCGTGCGGCCTCCCTGGCCGCCCACCCACGCTTGGACAAGCAAGGGGGAGGGTGAGGGGCGGACATCCGAAGTGTGTAAGGGCAGGCTGAGGTGTGCAGCTCAGCACAGCCTCTCGGTTTCAGCCACGCTGCACTGACTTGCACCGGCTGAAAACCTGCTCTCTGCCTTTGCCACGGTTAACTTAGGACAGGGATGGAGTGGTCTAATGGTAATTATTGTTAATGAGGAAGCTGAAGTTTTCGCATGAGTATAAATGCCAAGGCCTGAATAGATGCATTTCAGAGGCTAAGAGAAATTACACACCCAACTGATGGCATTTCATTAGCATTTATATTATCTTTGGGCCCAGAGAGCTCAATGGAAAGACAGTCTAAGGAACCTTACCCAGGTTTTCTAAGGACTTTTAAACTTGGGTCTTGGAAACCTCCAAGGATTAGAGAAGGCTTAGCCTCCCTGGGAATGCTTTTGCCCTGCCTGGTTATCCATGTGGGAAAGAAGCATGTCTTTATCTCCAGCCTGAACCTCTCTAGCTTCAGCTTACGCCCTTTGTCAGTGCTCCACTTTCCACCAGCCACTGCCAGGATACTGTCATGTGCCCCAAGCCATCTCTGCTCCAGGGGAAACCTGCCCCTACTCCAGTCCCACCCAGTCAGAGGGCTCCTAGAGCCCCTCTGTTTTGTCATCGTCTCAACTTTCTGGGGCCCAGAAACTTAATGCTTGGATGAAGTCTGAGGGGCTCTGAGCTAAGGGGACCATCCCTGCCTCCTATACAATCCATCGGCCCTGTAGGACTTACCAGCTGGGGGAAAAAAAAAAAGAGACAAGCTGAATCACAGCAAAAATAATGAAATGGAGAACAGGGCTTGCCTAAACTTAGCTTACTTAGTTGAGACCAGAAGACCACGTAGCTCTGAAAGTTTCCCCTGAAACTTGTCAAGAGAAGAGTGTGAGGACATGGGAGGCACATGGAGAGGGATTTTTGGGAATGATTTCCCAGATTCCCAGATTGACTCTCATGGATGATGAGTTTAGATTTAACAGCTCCTGAATCACATTTATCCATAAATTTATCAGATTGGTTTTGAACTCCATGCAAATCTTTACCATCTACAACATGCTGTGATTAGGAGTTCCACAGTGTATCTAACTAAATGTTGTATGAAAAAGTACTCCTTTTCATGTTCGAAAATAACAGGGTTTGTGTTTGAAACTACCACCTTCTGTTTTAATGCTGTTCCTTACTTCAATAATTCCCTAATAATTCTCTCTCTGTTCCAATTATATAGTGTGCATGGGACTCCACCACATCCACCAGACTGCATGCCTTCAGCCATCTGTCTTGTTCTCTGTACTTTACCCAGCACAGATGCAGGAACAAGAACTGCCCATGGTTTGGGTTTTGTTAATGTGGCTATAAACCATGTTTGGCACAGAGATGTTTGCTGTTTTCTTCTCCTTTTCTTTCCCAAAAGTTCTTATCATGGAGTTTGCTGTTTGGGTCGAGCACCAGCCCTGCTGTGTGTAGAGCTATCTATTTAAAACTCAGGATCTCATCCTGAGTGGGGATAATGCATTGAAACTAATGTACCAGGAAAAACCTTGAAATCCATGCACCGGTAAAGGTCTGGAAGAGTTTTTCATCTGCAATCTTCCAATCCCTTTGTCTCCACTCCAGTGTCCTGCCTCCTAAGCTAAGCTAACCTGGCTTCCAGGAATACTCCTTTGGGGTATTTCAGTTCTGTTCTCACGTCCTTTCAGTTGTCCCTAACACACTCTAAATTTTGCCCATCTTTGTCAGCAACACAATGATACTTCATCAAGGACTATGCCCCATTTTTATTTCTACTGAACTGAGAGTTTTATGGCATCTTTGTATTCCTTTCTTTCTGCAACCCTACTGATTGTTTTAGGCCTCATATTTACCCCAAATACCCAAAGTTCTTCTGTTGGAGTAACTTACCTCAGTATGTCCATTTCCAAGAAAGCTGAGAGGCATTGAAGAACTCTGGAGAGAGAGAGCACATGAAGAACAGAAAGAGAGAGTGAGACACCCCCTCTGTGCACACAATCATCTGTAGTCTTCATTATGGTGGTGACCAACCTCTATGGACTCTGTTACACAGACAGTAAAATGGCTCCAGCATGAGGTGAGTCCACAAATTGGCATTACTGTTATGCTGGGAGTTACCTGCTGCCACCCTAGGGCAGACAGGATCTGACCCTCTGAGCACTACTGGGAGTTTACTAGTGGGGTCAAATCAGTGCTGTCTTGAATCATTGTCCATGAAAAGGGAACAAAACCTGTTTTCACTGTTTCACCTGTCCCAGAGAGCAGCAACATTTCTGAAAGCAGACATATAGTTAGTTCAGCAAAGTACAAAGGCCCCACTCTGGCTTATATTTTTCTTCCTATCAATGATTTTTCTGTGGCTGTTGCAATGCTGTAATAATAGGCTCCCGCTGTTCCCTCTGTGAACAATAGATATGACCTTTTACCATAAATTGATGTTGCCAGCCTTCCTCAAAAAGGTTGCCTGTGGTGTGTTGTGGGTGAAGCCACTTGGTGGGGCAGCCTGTCTGTACAGGCTGGCAAAAAGGCCAGACCAGGTCTCATGTGTCCTGCACCCTATCCCAGACTGGGACCACCCGATTTCACCAGCAACACAGCCTGAAAGAACAAAAAGAGCAAAAACATCTTTTGTCCTGAGTAAAGACATCAGATGAAACAGCTCTGTACATTGATGGAACAGCATGTTGAAGATCTGGCATTGTTATGGTTCTGCCACAGACTTCATGTGCTTTCCTGAAAAGACTGATCCACTGTATCATGCTTGAGTTTCTGCCTCTGTTCAATAGGGAGTCATTATAAGGAACTCCTGAAAGCTGATAATTATTTCAGTTAAATCAAGGGAATGGTGCTGCTGACAATCTTCAAGAACTGATAACATTTCACAGGATCATAGAGTCTTAGAATGTTAAGGGGTTGGAACGGACCTTAAAGATAATTTAGTCCCAACTCTCACTGCCATGGGTAGGGACACCTCTCGCTAGACCAGGTTGCTCAAGGTTTTATCCAACCTGGCTTTGAACAGTGCCAGGGTTGGGGCATCCACAGCCTCCCTGGGCAACCTGTTCCAGTGTCTCACCATCCTCACAGGAAAGATTTTCTTCCCAGTATCTAACCTACATTTCTCCTCTTTGGATTTTTACCCATTACTCCTTGCCCTATCACTACAGTTCCTGACAAAGAGTCCCTCTCCAGGTTTCCTGTAGGACCCTTCAGATACTGGAAGGCTCCTATGAAGTCTTCACACAGCCTTCTCCAGGATGAGCAGCCTCAACTTCCTCAGTCTGTCTTCATAGGGAAGGGGGTACATTCCTCTTATCAACTTCTTGACCTGTCAGTGGACTTGCTCCAACAGTTCCATGTCCTTATACAGGGGCCCCAGAGATGCAGTGTTCCAGGTGGGGTCTCACCAGAGCAGAGCAGAGGGGCAGAATCCCCTCCCTCGCCCTGCTGCCTTGGATGCAGCCCAGGATCCTATTGCCTATCTGGGCTGTGAGTGCTCCTGGCTAGGTCGTGCTGAGTTTTTCAGCCACCATCACCCCCAAGTCCTTCTCCTCAGGGCTGCTGTCAGTCAGTTCTCCACCCAACCTGTTGGTGTGTCTGGGGTTGTCCTGGCCCAGGTGCAGAACCTTGCTCCTCACTTTCACAGAACCACAGAATCACAGAATGGGCCAGGTTGGAAAGGACTACAGTCATCTGGTCCAACCTCCCTACTAAATTAGAGACTCCCCAGAACACTTGGCAGAGGATCTCACCCTGATGGTTCTTAAATATCTCCAGTGAGGGAGACTCCACAACCTCTCTGGATAGCCTGTTCCAGTGCATGGTCACATGCACAGTAAAGAAGCTCTTCCTCNCAGAATCACAGAATGGGCCAGGTTGGAAAGGACTACAGTCATCTGGTCCAACCTCCCTACTAAATTAGAGACTCCCCAGAACACTTGGCAGAGGATCTCACCCTGATGGTTCTTAAATATCTCCAGTGAGGGAGACTCCACAACCTCTCTGGATAGCCTGTTCCAGTGCATGGTCACATGCACAGTAAAGAAGTTCTTCCTCAATTCAGGTGGACCTTCCTGTGCATCAGGTTCTGCCCACTGTCTCTTGTCCCATTGCTGGGCACCACCAAGAAGAGCCTGGATCCATCCTCTGACACACTCCTTTCAGATATGTAGACACTGATGAGGTTCCCTCTCAGCTGTCCCATCTCTAGACTGAACAGGCCCAGCTCCCTCAGCCTTTCCTCACAAGTGAGGTACTCCTCTCATCCCATCATCTTCATTGTTTCCACTGGACCTGCTCCAAGAACTCCATGTCTCTCTTGTACTGAGGAGCCCAGAACTGGACACAGCACTCCAGATGTGCCTCACCAGGGCACAGCAAAGGGTCAGGATCACCTCCCTCAACCTGCTGGCAATGCTCTTCCTAATGCACCCCAGGATCCCATTGGCCTTCTTGGCCATAGGACACACTTCTGACTCATGGACATCTTGCTGTCCACCAGGACCCCAGGTCCTTCTCCACAGAGCTACTATTTCTTGGAGGTGAACACTGTCATTTCCTTGCTGATTACCAGAAGGCATCTATGGATGTTAGAGTAAATAGTATTTAATTGACCATGTAAAACCACAGATGACTGAAGAAGCTGACTCATATCCCACCTTTTTGTTTAAACTTGCTTTAAATTCTTCACATTTTTGATTGGTAATAACAAAGATAAACTGCTTTAAATGTAACCACAACCTGTAAACATTACATGCAATGTCTTAAATATGGGTTGGATTTTCTTTTGGGTGAGTGGGTGCAGCTTCAGCTGAGGCTGAGAGGTTGGATCAGCAGTTTCCAAGCCATGCGCATTTCCTCCCTGAAAAAGAAAAAAACTCGAGGGTTTTTGTAGAATGAAGAAGAGCAAAACACCTGTCTTAAGGCCAAAGGTATGTACTGACAAACTGAAAGAAATGGAGACGCAAGGGGTAATTTTGCTGGAAGAATATTTAGGCTCTCAAAGAACATAGGAGAAATGAGGCAAAAGAGTGTTTTTAATTGTGGTATCCAGCTCAAAATGCAGATAATTAAAGGTGTTGAAAATATCCTCCTAAACATATGAATGAAAGACAATCAACACACTGGAGTGAGAAAGCTCTGCCCCTCTTGAGCAAATTTTGCATTTGTACAGAGCTACACTGGAACAACAGGAGACTGAACACTACTCCCCAGACACTTCAGACACCAAAGGCTGCTGAATGTTGATACTTCTATCTTTTGTCAGACTGCTCGTTGTATCCACCCCATCCAGATCCTCAGGCAATTTAGGCTGCAGAGTGTGAGGTCAGCCTGGGTGTTAGGGCACTCTTCTGCTCCAAGGGAAGTCACAGCACAGTTTCTTTCCCTTCATCACATTACAGCCTGCCAAAGCCATTAGCTTACCTGAGAAACTACAGTAAGTTCAGAAAAGTGACTTTTCAAAACTAGGCCTGCCTTCTCCAGTTGTTCATAGGGAACTGCACTTGCATTTGATTGCTTTGCTGATCCGTAAGTATTTTGATTTTATTACAGCAACTCTTGCTAGTTAATTATTCCCTCCAAACTAGTTCAGCTTATCTTCTCCCTCTCAGCACTTTACTCAGGATAGTTCTCTCATTACTTACTCATTTTTGCCAGAACACTGGGATCTGTATCAACGTGACTTATTTTCTTGAGGCGTCCCTGACCATCGGACACTTCATCAGATTCTTTAATATCTTTTGCATCCTGTTGCTGTAGACAAGTCATGCACCTGCTGGACCATCTGCCGTTGCAGACTGCAATTCAACCCACGCACACAAGAGATTTCTTTATCCATTACTTTGCACTTTGTTAAATGGTAACTGTCTGTACAGTGAGGCTCTAGTAAGGTTTTTCAGAAGGTGCTTGAAAAACACAGGCTAAACCTGATTTTTTCCTGCCCTTGAGAGGACTCCAGTTGTGCCTCCAGAAACTGAAAGGAGCACATGGGGAAGCCTGCAAGGCAGCATGGCATGCTGAGTGCTGCTCATTCTGTAGCCAAGGAAAGGAGGCGCAGTGGCAGCCTAGATTTTCAGGACTCTTCTGCACAGAGTGCAGAAGTGCTTTTATTCCTTTCCTGCCAATTTTCTTTTTTGTTCCCTGCCTTTGTCTCATGTTCTGGTTTCTGTTCATATTTCTGGAATGGGACAAAAAAGCTGTGCTGTAATCACCTGATGGTGATTACATGAATTTTTGGGTTGCCATTTATTTTTGTATCTCCTTCTCTTTGTCCCTCACAAGTCAGCCTACTGAGAAGTTGTTTTGGAGGCTCCTCAGGCAATTCAGATAAATACCCAGCTTTCCATCAAGCTCCCAAACCCTTGAATTTGCGATATGCAATATTTTCTTTTCCAATTTCCTTGCAGTACAGGCTGCAAGTAGAATGACTCCAATTTGTTTTGTTGCTTACCATGATCCTGCAACACTGAGAACTATAAAGCTGAGTTTGGTGTTTTCAAGTCCATTGTCTTTAATTTCTTTACCCTGTGTTCAGTCTCTGTGAAGTGACAATAATTTCATTTTTAGATACATGTTACTTTGCTGCCTGATAGCAGTATATTGACAATATTGGCAGTGGGAGAGTAGCAGTATATTGACAATATTTAAAGACAAGTCTTCTGTTAATTTTTGTAGTTTGAGAGAAGAAAACTGCAGGTATTGTTTCAGTAAATCTTAATCTACTGCATTGGAAGTGTGCATTCCCCAGGGATAATTTTCTTGGATGACTTACTTGCTTAGTGTCTCAAGGTCCTTTGGAGTTGGTTGTTTTGGTCAGTGTCCCTGGGCAACTGATCCCTTGTGAAGAAACTTGACCAAAATATCTTCTCTTAGCTTTCTTTGTTCAATATATTGCTAACACTAGTGCTGTCCTACAACCACTCAATGGGGGCACATCAGTTACTGGCACAGCCTAGAATATTGCATGGCAATAACTTCCACTGACAGATTTTTATCAAACCATCAGGATTTGGTCAATTGTACTCTCTTTGCTTTTGCTACAGAGTCTTTTTCTCTGGAGATACCACACAATTAAGGTGGCAAACTTAATGAATGCTGATAGGAGGCCGACCACCATTTACCTGCAGAATGAAACCTTAGAGAAGACAGGATAGCTAATACCCCTTGACAGAGAATCAGTATGGAGTGACAACAGTGGCTGCTGTCTGTACTATTACTAGGTTCAGAACTTGGTTTTGGTTATAAATGTTACCTTCCCATCTCTAGATATAAACTTTGAGAATTTGGTTACTAGTCCCATAGCTGAGGTTGTAACTCTAGGTTACCAAATTCTCTGTGGCAGCTGTGGTGAAGAGTTCAGGAGCAAACTACAGGATTAAATGGGTTTGCATAATGAGCCCACATAGAACTACATAGCAATCATATTAACAAATACCACTTTCATATGCTCCCCTATTACCAACATATTTGCAGTCTTTCTGTGGGTTAATCATGAACAGGCAAAGGTCTGAGCTTGTGGAATAGCACATTCTTTGTCAATTGTAACTCGTGAGTAAACTTGCAGGAGGAATTGCCATTAAAACGCTTTCTTTCTCTGCTCGGTGAGGTGCTCCCACAATTTTTGCTAGTGCTTTACTAGCAAACTGTATAGAACCAGTACATTTAGGGTAATAGGATTCCTGTCTTGGCTTGGTTTTCAATGTTTTATGAGTCAATTAAAACGACTTGAAAGAATTTAGTGACAGAGGCACCACACATTTTATTCCCTGACAACTATGTTCTGCATTGTTTTCATAGGGGTAGGATTAATGAAGGTTTTTAAAAAACTTTGCCCCAAAAGGAAGTACCCAGATTCCAGTTATTTTTGTTTTTAAGCGCTGAGACTTCGCAGTACAGTGTGTAGGAATTTTTCAATGATCCAAAAGAACCCTAAATATATATGTAGTTAAGTCTTCAAGCCAAAGTATTGTGTTTACTGGGATCTGTGTGGCCCCACAGCATCTTCTGAGTTTTACTTTGTCTGTGTGTGTGTGTGTGTGTGTGTGACCTGAGGATCTGGAAAGAGTTCTATCTAAAGAATATTTCAGAAAAGTTTTATCCACAGAGAAAATCACCCCAGTCTGATTACATCAGAACACTTAAACTGCTGAGGCTCTCCTGCCTGACTCCATATTCAGACTTCCTTTAGAAAGGGAGGAATTAGTCAGCAAACAGAAAACTATTTGTTATCTATACATTTTAAACTAGGGATCAACTGGAAGTAGCCCTGGTGTGTTATGGACAAATTTTCAGGCATGAAAATCAGTATTTCCATGGACTTCAAAGGAGCCATGCAAATTTGGAAACCCCAGGCGTCTGACTTCTGGATTTTTCTTCAACTTTCACATTATTTTTACTACCTTGCTTACCACATCTTTTGCCAGACAAAGTTATATTTAGCCTTTTGTCTGATATTTTATGCTGAATTCAGTTTTCCCACCACCACTATTCAACTCATATTACCTTCACTCATGATTTTGCAAAGGCATTAAAAAAACACCAAAAAACAACAACCTTCTTTAAAAAAAACCTTCTTAACAAAAAAAACCTTCTTAAAACATAGTTTTAACTCCCCTTTAATTTCTGATGCTCCAAAATTAGGAACTAGGAGACAGTGACAATGAAAGTCTAGTCACCCTAACTTACACCCACAGAAGGATAAGGCAACAGGACTTCACACTATGTCTCTGCATTTGTGGAAAGTAATTAGTCTGGAAAGAAGTAACAAGTTCCCATATGAATTCTAAACCAGCGCTCACAGATCACTAAAGTCACTACTTGCTTTAAAAAAGATAATGAAGGCTCATAGTGACCTGAAACCTTAGACACTTGTTTAATTGAATGTAAAGTTGAAGAATATTGAACTGGTCATAATGGGTCAAACTAAAGTCCCATCCAGCCTAATATCTATTTTCTAATACTGGCCAGGAGTAGGCTCCTAAAGGAAATTACAAGAACTAGGCATGCAGAGAGCAATTTTCTGGATTTGTGCCCCCAGCTCCTGTATTTCAGCTAGGTACTATGTTCTTAGCATAGCTACTGAGCCCCTAGATATATTTGGGGTACATTCCTCACTCTGTCCGCTCCTCTTTCCCTCATCTTCCCTGCCTGCTACAGCTGGCAGGGTTCAAAACAGACAAATATACAGTTGTTGCTCTGGCCTGTCTGCAGGTAAACCCCACCTCCACCCTGCCCACAAGTGCACTGTGTTAAACACAATTTCAAAACATTATTTTTTGAGGCTTGAAATAACTGGATTTCCCTGGGCTTTAATTTACCACTTGACTGGTTTCCTATTTAACCTTTCACTTCAATCCTTATTTCACAGCATGAAATGATACCCCTGCACACCATATTTCTCTTTTTGAGGCAAGCCTACCAAAATAATCTTTTGCTTGGATGTGATGGGAAATGCACGCAACTTTCTGAAACAACTCAGTGAAAACAACATATTGCTTGTAGAAAATTCTCAGTAAATGTTGCAGCTGAGAAACTTTGGTAGGAGGAATGGCATATCAGACACACCTTACCCAAAGTTTTACTTATTTAGAAAGGAAAAGGCATGAAAACTTTCTGAAAGAACAATTTTTCCCAAGACTCATTTGTGAAAGGTACCTAAGTGTGTGTCTGGCTTTAAGAAAAGGAGCTGTTATAGAAGTACTCCTGTGCTTGATATAATGCTTGCTAAACCATGGATTTAACCAGGGAAACTGCAATTAATCACACAAGTTATTGCAGCCTGAGCTAAACAGTCAAGACTTGCTAGCTATCAATATATATTTCCTACATAGATAAGGCAGAGCAGGGAATCTTACCACTGGTTCAGGATTCGATTAGACAAATCTTAATTTTCTTGCTGGATGAAAGACCTTAAAACAAAGCTGCAGTGACAGTACATCCTCCCTAACACTCTATTTATTCATTTTTGCTTGGGATTTAAATAAGAGTTATGGGGAAAACAAAGCCCACACAGAGAGCCCTCTCCCCACAAGCAATATATTTTTGTTTACAGCTGCTCATCTAACTGATTTTCATGAGAAGCAAAAGCTCCAGTTGAATCAGGACAGTTCTGGAGTAGCTGTGAACATGTGTGTGTGAGTAGGTATGTACATAGGGGAAGTCTCATCCTTCGTTTTGTATATTAATGACAGAATGGATCCAAACAATTTCTCCATTTAATTGCAGGACTTTTAGCTAAGCTCTCAGTGAAAGCCATACAAAAAATGTATATCTGCATGTGTGGTCTATGGGGCTAGACTTGTTGGTATGCTTAAACAAGAGAATATCTTCAGTCAGTCTAGTCACAGTTGTCCCACCATGTACTGGGACAGAGACAAAGAAAGAAAGCACAGTAGTGGTCTGAGAGTTTATGTGAAAGAAAGGGTGGTTTCAATTCCAGTTCCTGCTCTCCAGAGTACTTCACCAGTCCACAATTTCTGGCAAATCTGCCTAAGAGACTGACTGTTGCCTGAGAGATGAGAGATGTGCACTTGCACGGGCACATGAAGAAATAGAGCCTGAGTTTCTTCTTGGGGAGAGGACATTTCCCACCACTGGACTGTAAGCACAGGCAGGAGGGAGGCAGTCCTTTGTTACAACCTTTTCTTTTCAAATAGTATCTTCTCTTTCTCTGGTGTTTTTGTTTCACTTTGGGGCTGTGAAGGCACCTCTTTGCAGCATAGACTTGAAAGCCTCCAAAGCTTCAGTGAGAAATCCTGTTGTATTGTTAACACTTTGTTAGTTTCTTGCTTAGCAGACATGGCAGCTCTGATTCCCACCATCAGACACTGAACATTCCTCAGGTGATGAATGTGAAGCTTGTGTGCCTGACTCAGGATATTGCGTTGATGACCAGATTATGATGAGTTTGGAGCTCCAAAGCTGAGAGCTGCTTGGTCTAAATACCCTCTAAATCCTGTTCCCCTTCTGTAAGGAAAGAAGCTAGCAGCTTTGCCACACAGCCACAGGGGTGTTTTGAAGATGGTGTATCTTGGAGATTGCATACCACTGAGATAATCTCATGGAGAAGGCTGTAAACACCTTGGATGGCAGTGTGGGCAGAACACACTCCAGAGCGTTTGTGCTGCACTGACTGATTCCAAAAGGAAGTTGTTTTCTTCACAGAGCCTGTGCAGCAGAGGCAGCACAAAGTGGAGCCCTTGGAGACTCCTCAGACTAGCCAGCTGATTTCATCAGGGACACTGAGATAATAACACACCTCAGTAAATTGCACCCTGCCAGGAGCATAAATTTTGGTCCCGCAATATGGCAGGGATGCAGGCTGGTGCCAGTGCTCACTCAGGCAGACTACTGCAGGACAGACCAGTGGGTGCAGCCAACAGGCCTTGCAGGGAATGACAGTAGCCACAACTCTACTGTCCTCATGGTGTTTAAGACCACACAAGGCACAGCTGTGTGACATGATGGCCCAGAGACAGAAACAGCATTACCAAACCCACTGGGCAGAGCACAGTTTGAGACTGCTGATCACGAGAGAGCAGGCTTGGAAGGGGCTGGGACCAACATCCATTCTGAGATGTGTCACCACAGAGATAAGGGTTCTGATTGTGATGGGGTACAAATTAACCAGGGATTTAAGCACAGAGTGTGCCAGTCTAATTTGGAAGACCTGTTGGTCCCTCATGAGTGCACCAGGACAATGGGGATTATCATGCTTCGCCACTAAACTCTTGCCCACAGAGACAAAAATCAGTCTGGGTTCAAAACAGCTATGTATTTAATGCGAATTTGTTAAACCACATTAAATCTCTGTTTCAGCATTTTTAATAAAAATGTGCTTTTAATTTGATTAGACTTCTTTACCTTACCAAGTGAATTGATCTGAACCTAATTTAATTTTTTTAAATCTTGAATTAGAATATCCACACAGAAATTGAATGACGTTTTAATCTACATTTAAAAAATTTATTTGGATTTACTTCTATGAGAGTAAAATGTCTGCACTGAACATGAGTCAGTGGAGTCACATCGATGAAGTGAGAGAGCTGTCAATCTTCAGAGCAGTCCTCACTGCCAGTGCTGGAGTAGTTTGGATTCAAACAGGGGCAGCCAAATTATTCCTAATGATAGATTTTCACCGTCCATGCCTTTTTGCTTAGTTATTTTCAGAGGCCATATCCTGGATTATAACTAATGGGTTTTTCAGGAGTGTAGTAGTCTGTAGAGATATTCAGCCCACACCAAACAGCATCATTGTCTTGCACATTAATGGGCCTGGCACAGTGTGTGTGTGTGTGTGTGCGCGCGCGTATATATAAATACACGTATATATTTATAGTTGTGAGTGGATGACTTAAAAAGTTCTGAAACATTAAATGTTAAAGTACCACTTATCTTGTTGTGAAAGTTTCCTGAAGTTTCACAAACAGAGTCTGTAAAAATTGTTGGCAAATTGGAGGCTATCAGGTCTTGTTTTATAGCAACATATATACAGATACATGTGCAAACAACTCCGAAATGTGCCATTTCCTGAAAAGAGACGTTAATGGGACGTCATCACCTGTCACAATTGCAGCTGTTGCCAAAGATGTTGCCTTGACCTTTAAACCACTGTTAGGGTACTTCTGTGTAATCAAGATTTGCATCTTCAAAATGTCAGTAGAACAAAAGGTACTGTTGTCCTGACTCAGCTGAGTTGATGTCATAGACCTGATGCTTAGCTGCTGACAAAATTTCAAGTCAAACTTAAGATAAGACTGTGTTTCATTCACAGTTATGTTTATAGTGCATAGTTCCCATTCATTCTGTTTAGGATGATGTTTCTTACTCTTTTCTTGCTACCAGTGGAGGGCAACAGGCAGTTTTGAAGTTTACGCAGATTGTCTTCCACTTGTCTTCTTGGATTTTAAGGAGCACAAAATGAAGGAAAAGAAAATGGCAGTCCCCAGTTTAAGGGAAGAAAGAGAACAGGGTTAAACTAATAACTAAATTATTAATTCAGGAACTGATTTTGTTAAATGAGTACATTTTCTGTACAGAAAAAAAATAATCTTACACCATTTTTTGCTCTCTTGATAAGGCATTGGAATTTCAAAGTATTTTTAATTAGGCCCCTTTTGTATGCCCAGCCTATTTGTAAAAATAAACTTAGAAGCAAAAGAAAACCAGATTATTGAAATTATATTCAACTGTTTGTTACTCTGAAGCACTCTATTTATTTTTGTTTACTCATCTGTCTCTTCTAGTTTGCATTACATTTTGCAGAGATGGCAAAGAGCTGGCTTGAGTGAAAAATTAGAGTTAGCAGCATTCTGCATTCACTTCACATGATGTAAGTAAGTTTATAAAGTGCAGAGGCCCGGAAAAGCCAGACTACCAACGATGAGCCTGGGCACAGGCAGAGCTTAGTTTTTGAACTGAAGAAGTTGACATGGAAATAGCAAAGAGATGAATGAGTAAAAGCTCCACACACGATCTCTGCCTGTGTATTTGTGCCAAGTAGGCAGCACTCCTTTTTACCTGTGCTATGATGAACTGATGTACATGAACATTTGACTGCTGTTCTATGAGTAACGGTGCAATTTTTATGAGATTGTGCAACATGTCTAAGCTACAGTTCCCACTCCACTGAAATTATGTAAATGGTCCCATCTCTCTAGTTCAAGAAGTCCAAAGTGGCCCTTGGTGGTGGAACATATAAAGTATGTCAAGATCAGTAGATTGGACTGTGCTGTACCAGCTCAGAAGATTGTTGTACACTGGGTATTTTCTGACTGATCCGACAAGCCAGCTCTTTACCACAGTTCTGCAACTGTGGGGGTAAAATGGCTGGGTTAACATGTGTTAAATCAGCTGCTACCCACACTGCTGAAGCATCTCACAGATGGCAACAGCAGAGCAGAAGAGGCAGACTTACGTCCCGTAAGCAATACCACCTTCTCTGGCATTGGTGTATACAGGAGGAAATCACACCCTTCAGCTGTGGATCTATGACACGTTGTATAAAACGAATTATAATCTTTCTTCTCGGAATAATAGGCTTATTTCCGGAACAGATTTCTGGTATGTTTTTCTGAGAAATTTCCCTCTTCTAACAGACAAGGTGCAGGAATTCATCTGGAGTTTCATTTTTAGGCTGTCATTTTGAATGCGTTCTTCGGCTGCCCTTTCCACAGTATCTCACCCTCTAATATAGGGTCTTTGGTGGGGGTGTACCCTGTGTCTTGCTCATGATGCCTCAGTGCTGATAACTCCCTAGAATGATGGTTTAATACTGATGAGCACAGCCTGAAGATAATGTTTGAGAATTTAGATTATGCAGAGTACAGAAGACCAGGTTATATCGAGATTTAAATTTAAAAGTACACTTTGTGAGGCGAGAGTCCCTTACGTTTTGCTGCAGTAGGCTCCCTCCTTGCTAAGTAGTGACCCCTTAAGGAAAAACCGAGCTACTGCCGCCAGCACTGTCTCCCCATCTCCAGCTGTTCTTCGTGAGGCTTGCTTTTTCTCCCCGCCCTGACTGGGGCTTATCCCCACAACTTCGGTTCAGCACATTTGAGAAAGGATGTCGCAACGCTGTCTGTCAAGAAACACAAATTGTGGCTCAAATGCATCAGTAACTTTTTGTGTCACGAATTGTATGCATGTCTTCTTCCCTTACTCCCCTTCCCATCTTGATTGGACTTTTCACTGAAGTTGTATCACATCACTTAGGAAGTTTTGGGAGGTTTTTTTGCCTTGATCTTTTGCAGTTATTGTTGTTCGCTGCTCTTCTTTTACCATACAGACAGGACTTAGACTAACAATAGGATTTTTCTGTTTGTTGTAAAGTCCAAGTGCTGAAAAACCAAAATGCTGGTTAGCCACTGCTTCTCCAAAAGCTTCTTGCTCCAGGACAGTATGTTGAAAAAACTGAGCCCAAAAATTTCAGCCAAGAAAATGAGGAACTCAGTATACATTGGGTTTTCACTGTTTTGACTTTTTAGGCCTAATTTGGGAAGATTTTTTGAATGTCTTCAGTCCAAGAATACTGAAAAACAATTTTAAAGCATCTTTTGTGCATGATGGTCATTTTTTGATGTCTAAAGGACACACACAAGTCTCCTCAAGAGAAGGAGAAATTGCTAAGGACTGTGAAATAGCAAACCTAGTTTTAGATTCTGATTCCATCTACTTTCCCACATTGCATAACTTTTCCAGGAAAAACCTTCCATTGTAAGACTTCAAGTAATTTGTATAGATCTTTTCTATAACTTCTGAGTGTTGTGTTTTCCACCCGATGGTGTAAGTCAAAGTCCTACAGGTAACAGTTATCTTTACCAGCAGGGACTATAGCTCAGGTTAGCTGAGCAATTATACATAGATTCCAGAAGTTTTACAGCTGACGGTGGGGTTCAGTTTGGTGCATTTAAACTGCTACCAGTTACTTCACAGTTGTCTCGGGTATGGCCGTATTGGGCGCGGTTTCGTCTGTGGACTGCAGTTGGTTGTGCGAACTGGTGGTTCTGGGACCAGGCCCATGAGGAAATACCAAAGTAGAAACGGACCCACACTGAGAACAGTGTGGGACAGGACCCCCTTGCATAACACCAGGTGCGGGAACGCACGCTTGTCTTGCAAATCCTCCGTCCCCTGAGCATCCCCCACCACCGGTGGGTAGGCGGCACTGCCCAGAACCTCGCAGGTTAAGCGGAGGCCTCATCTTAAGCAGGTGCCTAAGTGGCAGCATGTCAGCACCCATGAATACCGCACCCGCCTCTCGCTTTCTCCGACCCCGCGCCAGGGCCACCCTGGCCGGCGCAGAGGCCCCGGCCTCAGCGCCCTGGCGCGCCCGCAGAGCCCACCGCGCCCGCAGCTCNCGGGGCTGGGGCTGGGGTCGGGGCCGCCCCGCACCCTGGGGCCGTGCAGGCTCCTCCCGAGAGCAAGAGAGAGGTGCCCGGGGCGGGCGCTGGTGAGGCGTGTGCCGAGGGGGTGTGTTTTTGGGCTGGAGTTTAGTAGTAGTAGTAGTAAAGAAAAGAAAGCGGGGGGGAAAAAAAAAAAAAGAAAGGAAAAAAAAAAGGGGTGGAGAAGGAGGGAGGTGGGTGAAGGGAAAAAAAAAAAAAGGCCCGAAGAGGAGTTTCCAAAAAGTTCCAAGGAACTCGCGGCTGCAAGTTCCAGGCGGCAGGCAAGAGCGATGCTGGAGCCCCGGGCGCTCCGGGAGCCGACAGCGGCGGCGGTGGCGACAGAGGGGGTGACCGCGGGGATGGCGGCGGCAGCGGGGAGCGCAGTGCCGGCCGGAGCCGGGATGGCCGAGAAGAAAAAAGCCGGCAACGGCAGGAAGGGCAGGAAAGGCAAGGGGCCCGGCAAGAAGCCCGCTCCGCCGGAGGAGGGCGAGGCGCCCGGGTCCACCACAGGTAAGCCCGTCGGCAGGTGCGGGGGCCGCCCCGCGCGGACCCTCCGCGCCCTTTCCGCGCCCGCGGGTCCGCACGCAGCGGGCACATCCCCGGCGCCCGCCGTCTGTCCGGCCCGGCGGAACCTCCGCGCCCCGCGGCGGCTGCTCGCCGAGCTCCCGGACTGGCGGAGGCGGCGGCGCTGCCGGGAGCTCCTCGGCTGTCCGACCACGGTTCGGTCTGCTGCCCTATTTCCCTCCCACTGGCCCCGAAATCTTGAGAGGCTCCCGGTCAGCTGTTGCTTTCTTCATATTTCCCCCCCCTCCTCCATTTTTTGGAGGGCGTGAAGCTATCTCTCCTACTACAAAGCACATTTTCTGTCCCCTTCCTTTCCCCAGAAATCATTTAGCATAGTTGAACAGATGGGCAACTTTCATATGGAGTATTTTGTCTAAACTTGCAGCTATTTACTCAGGGATGATCAGAGAGGACAGTTCGCGCGCACTTAGCAGCACGTGTTGTTGCTCTTACGCCTTCTCAGTATTAAGCACAAGAATTCATGCCAGTGATACCCTTATTCTCCATAGGTGTCCAGAAGCAGGACCCAAAGGACGAGTCACAGCTGAGCGTGCTGCCCCACTCGTCGTAGTTACTCATCCCTGTTAGCCAAATGCCCCAGTCAGGATCAAGGCTCCTAGTGCAGTACAAGCACATATGAGCGCATGATGCTTTTCCTAGAGACCTAGTATTATGCCACCTAGTTTATCAGAAAGCCTAGCAGTATCTATGGATACCCTTAGCTTTTTGCAACAGCAATGTATAGCTGCAGTTACTGTTCACCAGTTTCTTTGAACTCTTTGGGGTTTTGTGAGAAATTGTTTTAAGAGAAGCATGGGAAAAGCAGTCAATCGCCTGTGGTTTGGTTTTGGGGGTTTTGCGTGGTTGGGGTTTTTTCCCCCCTTTGTGTTGTTTTCCTCTCCAAAAAGCCAAATTAACATAAAGCCCAGTACGGTAAAACTTTCTAAACATACTTACATTAATTTTGTTTAGTGCATCATGGCCAAGGAAGTGCTGCTCTAGACTTCAATCAACAGCCCTCAGGGAGGATGTGTGTGATTCAGCAGCAGCAGATATCCCTTTGGGCTACTAATCTTTACAAACTAGCACTGCCCAATGCACCCTCTCCTCTAGGTTGTTAGGAGACACAGCTCACCCAGCTTCTGCTCAGCAGAGGCTGTAACCAAGTTTCAGGTACAGCAGGGGAGGTTTCCCATGTTATGCCAAGATAGAGACAAACACTTCTTTTGACCTTCTTTTTCTCTTTCACTGGATTTTTATAATGCAAGCATTGTAAGCATCTCCTGCTAAAACTAACCATCTCTGGCATTAAAACATTAAAACCTCTGGCAAACGTATCTGTGACAGCTGGGCTGTCTAAAGTGTTTGGGGGGCTTTTTGTTTGTTTTTGTGGCTGACAGAAAACAGGAAGACAGTGACAAGTGGGACAGTTTGTGACAGGAAAGATCTGTCAAGGAGACACACATTTTCTCACTTTGCACCTCAGAGTTCTATAGCATCCCATCCCATTCATGTAGGAGAGCTTTCTTTGTCCAGTTGTGCAGTTTTCCTTTTCCAGTGGAGCAGGGTGCTGAGGGAGTAGTGAAAGGAGCTGGGAACCAGAGGGCATATTTTTTGAGTAATCCAACCAAGTCAACTAGGCAGAGATTTTTGAGAAGATGGTCTACTTTCTCTGTAGAGGGGAGCTAGAATAACAGAAAAATCCATGCAGGTAAATAGCAGCTAAATTTTGGGTATCTAAGTGCAGTTGATTCTAACTTCTGGTGGTCTGATTATATCTGCCATGGTGAGTGTTTCACCTTAAAATCTGAAGGGTAGCAAATGTAGATTGAGATTCATCAAGGCAGAATTCAGATCATGCTGACTCCTAAGGCTTTGCTAAAGCTTCAGAAGGCTAAGTCTCTACTAAGCCAAAATATGTCAGTGTTTAAACCAGAAATAATCCACTTTTCTGGCAGGTACTTACCTCAGGTCTCCAAAGCACCAGTATGTTTTTATAGGTATGAAAGAGTACTGCCTTCATCCATACCTGACATTACTAGTCAAAAGTTTCCTGTGTGGGCAAGAACTGAACATTCTTCTATCTTATGTAATAAAAATCCCATTCCTTCCAAGATGAGTGTCTGTGGCAGGATAGTTCACGTGTGTAGCTAATCCATGTAGTCTGTCTAATGGGAAAATGAAATACAGCATAACGCATCACTGTAGATTTGACTCAGAATCAGATAATGTCACACTGGCAAGGTAACATAGATTTTTATCTAATCTGTTACTTAAGGGTATTATCTGGTTTGGGGAGCATTTAGAACTAGAACTGATACTTAGAAGAGAAAGAGCAGAAAGACTGGTTAATGTAAAATGTAGCAAGAGAGCAATTTTGCATTTCAAGCCACAGGCTTTTATTCTCTCTGTTCAACTATATTAGAGCTTGAATGAATTATTACTGTTGATTAACAGTACTTACTAAGGACAGTATGAAGGCCTTCTAACTTTGATGGGAAAGGAAAACTTTCCACAGTTTTCCTTTTTGCTAATACAGTTTTGCAGACATACCTGTTGTCATTTGGTATGTTTAGAGTGTGCAGTTTGAGAGGTTATGAAACAGTTTTGCTTTTAGTTACCTGCTTTCTTTTGTTGAATTATGTCGAGAATTGTAATCTTCTCTGTTGAGGAGTTTTCATCCACCTACAGTCTTCCTTGCAAAGAAGAGTGGCTTGCAGACTGTCCTCAGTTTTAAGGTCTGACACTAGCACAGCAGTCCTTAGGAGGTGTTCAGCTTTGTGCTTCCTGCAGTTTTTTCTGACCATAGCTTGTTGCAACTTAGTTTGCTTTTGGCTGTCAAAGTGTATCATATGCACTTCAGTCCTGGGTCTGGAAGCATTGGTAACTTTTCAATCAGTTGAGAATCAGCTTTTTTAATTGGGAAGAAAGGGTATGAGAAAATGTTTCATATTCTGTCATAACTTACCTAGAAACTCCAGAGTTGCTATTGGAGAAGAAAGTTAGTTATTGGAAGAAAAAAAAAA
>VYZQ01026432.1:36459-64534 GCA_013400655.1 Mystacornis crossleyi | reverse complement strand
TTTGGGGGAAAAAAAAAACAACCTTGAATTACAAAACAGTGATACTGCCACCGGTAGTCTTCTTCCAAGACCAGCAGAGGGCAGGGTGGGTGCTGAAAGCGGACTTGGAGTTTGTCAATGGACATGTTGGAGCATGTTTGCCTGAGGTATGGAAACCTCACCATTAAAATATGTGGCATTAAACTGGAAAAGGACAGTGCTTTCTACTCGCAGAAGCACCATGTTACTCCTTGTGAGGAAACTTGACTGAGAAGTTTTCTGAAGCAGAACTTGCACAGCTGAAAGTGCTGCTTGAAAGAAGATCATGCAAGAGATGAGTTGTGCCCCAGTGGGCATCAGAAAGGACCAGAAAGGACTAGAAAAATCATAACTCTGAAAGACTCGCAAATAAACATTTGAAAATGTATTTTCAGAGCATAATTTGCAGTTGTGCTTCAAAACACTTTGCACTCTGCAAGTAGGAGAAAACTTTAGAGAAAAGTTTGGTAAGTGCAGTTATATGGATTTCATAATCTGTTGTACGGATTTTAAAATTGCACAACGTATAATGTATGTGTTCTTTGCTACCATTCTTCAAACCTGCACACTTTTATTCATTATTGGGAATTTCTTTAAAGGAGGTAAATACTTAAGGAAAGCATTTTAGGCAGGTGAAAAAGTGTGAAATAATGACTGCTACGTGGGTTTTTTCCTCTTTTGTTTCACTCGCTGTCAGTGGATCTGGAACACATCCCAAAAATACACTGAGTGGTGTGGATACCACTTGGTAGGTTTATTCCATTATCTTTCTACTTTAGGAGGGAGACCCTGGGTAGTGGAAAGGCTCCATTCTATTTTTAATTCATTTTATTGAAATAGTAAATTATTTAAATATGTATATTGGGGAGGGGGTCAAACACAAGGCATTTTTATTTCCTAACCAAAAAGTATTTTAGAAGCTGTCTGCAGTAAATAAAAGCAATTTGCTGGTGAGAGTCTCTATGCCAAAGCTGTGGCCAGTCAGTGAAATGCAGGACTCAGTCCTCTGAGCATCCTGAAAATGAAAAGCAGAGATGTGGAGAGTGCTTGGCTGGCCAGCAGGAAGCCAGCACAGGGAACAGGTAGCAAGTCTCCTTGCCAAGTAGACCAGCAGCTGGTTTTCCTCCTGTCTGGAGTTTCCCATGCAGCAAACACAGCACAGCCAAGGCTTGTGCCTCAGGACCATCCAGCCAAGTGATGACAAAGGTGTGAATAAGCAGGGTCAGGTCATGTTTTACCAGACTGGATGAGAGTGGCCAAGCAGAGAGTAGCAAATGTTACTCATTGGGCTTGGCCATTATTGTTTAGAAATAGTGGAATATGTGATGTGTCCTCCAGCTAAGTTACTGCATCCGTTTGTAGGCGGCAGGATTTTCCACATGTGTAAAGATACAGAGGAGTCTCTGGTGTATGAAGTGATTAACATGTTTTTTAAAAGCATTTCCAAAATTCTCCACCTCCAAGGAGGATGTGGCCTGCCATCCAGAAGTGACATGTTTGTAAATAGGCCACGTACCTGGCATGAGAGGACAAGCTGAGGAAGGAAAGTAAAAGGAGAGGAAGAAAAGTAAAAAGCATTTTCTTTCCCCTCTCATGCACTACAAGCCTTACAACACAGCTGTTATTTGCATTGCTACCACTTTAATCCACTTGTTGAAACAAAGTCCTTGGAGTGGAAGGACTCGAGGAAGGAGAGTCTTCACACACAGAGGATCATCAGCCTTGGCCAGTCCTGTTACTTAAGGAAATCTAAAATGAGCCGCTGCATTACTGTGAAACTGCCCAGGAAGATGGAGGTAGATAGGTTTGGTAAGTCACTTACCAAAAGTGACTTAAAAGTAGTTCCCAAGTTGTTTTACAAATACCTGCTCCTGTCTGCTGATATTTACAATGCAGGCAGTTGAGTCTGCACTCATTCTCTGGTTGACAAGTGCTTCTCAACACTGAACATCTTTGCATGCATTTTTACATCAGTCATAAATAAAACAAGTAGGATGAAGATATTTTCCCCCTCCATTACCCATTATCTGGAGCTGGCTAAAGGAATCTTTTTTTTTTTAAAAAATGCTTTTCTTACCTATTTCCTGAAAGAGAACATTCAAAACCAAGTGGTTCTGTTACACTGATTACTTGGTTGGGTTGAAAGTATAAACCTTTCCAGAAAGTCATCGTGGCACCGGATGATTTAAAGCTCCAGGTGCCACATTTGTAGCAGGAGGGAGAATTTTCAAAACCACACTTCAGGGCCTGCAGTCAAGCTCTGATCTCACTGACCACCAGGTGTGGCCCAGCAAAGGAACATGAGACCAGACAGCAAATCCTGTTAGTGTGTTTTCTTTCTTCTTGCTCTGGATTTAGGTATCCTCTAGCAGAGATTCTGATCACCTCAGAATAGGGAATTTCATTCCCAAAAATTACATTCACAGGCTTCAATTTCAGGGGAACAGAGGCAAGCAAACACACTTTATGTTGATTCAAATGCAGTTTCCTGCCTTCACCAGCCTGATCTCAGCAAACCCTTTGGCTGAGGAATGGCTTTTCTAGGATACAAACCCTCTAATCACAAAGTTCCTCCTGTTTTCCTCATGTACCCTCTTTTAATCATTACAGTAGTTGAATTCGGACACTGCTAAATATTTACAGGAGGAATGAAATCATAAAGTCACAAGCCACGGGGAGGCAGATATGTGACTACCCTCTTAAAGCATATCCTTTGACATATCTTGAAGGAAGACTGGTACTTTATCTTTATTCCTCCTACACATAACTCTGCCAGGTACTCTTAAAAAACAGAGGATGTTTTTAGTTGGACACTCACTCCCTTGTAATTCCTTCCTGTGGATATACTTCCCCATAGCATTTGAAATGCACATGTCATCACAGATGTGCCTGTATCCTCTTCCCTCCGGCTGTAAAATGACATAAGCTTTTTTTTACCGTTAACCTCTAATTTGAAAGCCATGTATGACTGATGTGGAAAAGATCCTGGTAAGTTGCACCACAGCACTCGTCCTGCTCACCACAGAACTCTTTAAAATCTGAGAAAAATACCTTTTTTAAGGGAAGGACATTTTTAAAGTGTGACCAGTGAGCATGACATAATTAAACATGAAAGCACTTGGAGTTCAGAAAGTAGGAAAACTTGTAGTCTGCAGGAGCAAGTCATGGGCTGAGCATGAGGATATAAGGAAAAGCTGCACTTCTCAGTCAGACAAGCTTTTTCATCCAGTGAAAGTGTCACTTTTCCACTTGGAAGCAACACTTTTTGATTAAGAAGTTGACTCAGATTACAGTGCAGTTCCTGTCATGAGTTGTTAGCCGGGTAGTGCGAGTTCAGAGATAGTCACGCAGCTGAACGTTATCTGTACAGTCAGCCCAGAGTATTAGAACTGGTGTATTATTAACCCAAAAGCACTCAAATCTTCACTACAGCAGGTGGGAGGTTTGTCGTGAATTTCACTGGAGAAATGTTCGTCCCCCTTAAGGGTGGCTTCTCAGCCAGAGTCACTGGAAAATTCTGTTACTTGAGGAAGATTACAGGCACGTCTGCTGAAGCGAGCAGCTTTGCCAGATTATTTGGGTAACCTCTTGATCTTGCATTCTTTAGTTCTGATATTAACACAAGCAAGTTTTTCTTTTCATTTCTTGTCTAATCTGGAACTTAAATGTTGTAATTATTTATCCTGGTACTGCCAACTTTGAATTTTTATATGGGATACCTAATCTTCTGATATTTTACTGTGCATCCATTTTCCACTGACAAACCACTCTGTGATTCCTCCATACAAACCTTCCTAACTCTATGTGTTACCATTAGGGGTTTGTTATGCTTTATCAAAACATGTTAAATTTTGGTTGTTAGGATTGAACATAGTTGTCCAAACACTTCATCTTTTTCAATATTCTTTCTATACCAGGTGCTGTTCTAGATGAAAGCACTGGAAAGGTGTTGGTTGTACAAGACAGAAATAAGGTATGTTTGTTACAGGATTATGAAATAGAGAAGTTCATTTAGGTAAGCCTACTCTGTTGTATAAAACAAAATATACATTTATTTTTATTGAAGTCCAGAATTGTGATAGTTAAAAGTCACTTCCTTTTACAAGTGTCTTAAACACATCTATCAACAGATTACTGTATTCCATTTTAAGGGGGGAAAAAAACCCTCGAAAAATCAACAGCTTTGTTATAAATTATAACTGGTGATTGATTCAGCAGAACTAAGTATCCTTCCTGCTTTGAGTTTTCTGTTTCCTCCTGTAACTGACCCAGGAGTCCCTGATCTTGTGTTTGGATCCACGCAGACCACTGGAAAACCCCCATGGCTCAAAACAGATTTTGAGAGGAGGATTCTGATGTGGTTTGGTTTCCAAAATTCCAGGCATATCTGTGGCTTTAAACAAGCAGTAGCATGGTTGGCCATGACCCGGAGACCACCGTAGTCCAGCAGGTGTAAAGATCTTTAATTCCTCACACACGGAAGCGCTCGCCCTCACTACAAACCAGAGCAGTGCTGTGGTGAGAGTGGCTCGTGTGATGTGGCTTGAGGTCACTGAGCATCAATCACTGAAATGTCTTGCAGCCCCTATCAGGCTAACCCAGGTTTTCATTCAGCTGCTGCAGAAAGCGCTCTGGCTCACTGGCAGCTGCCTGTGCTACTCCATTTAAAAGACATCTAGCCTCCATTATGTCTTCATTTGCAAGTTAAAGTGTCTCTAGGAGAGTGAGATGAATGCAGTTTTAACATGAAACAACTAAAACGTAGCCGGGTGGACTGAAATACACTTGGATGCATCATTTTCATTTTATACAGTTAAAACTGTGCCAGTATCTCACTGGCTGCATTCTCCTGTCTTTCCTGAAATAGCTACTAAGAAATTTCTCCTCAGGACCCGAAAGATCAGTTCATTAGTAACTACAGCACAGAAAATGAGCCTTAGTGAAAGGGTGCTTTCATAGGCAGGTTCAGTCGTACCACATGTTGAGTTTCTAACACAAAAGACAAGGGTGTTTCTCTTCCTCTGGACTTGTTTCCTGTAATTGAAGAGATTTATTTTTCATTTTTGTATTTTATATTTTTACTTACAATAAAGTGTCGAGGACTTTCAGGCTTACATTCAGCGATTACCAATTAAAGCTTAAACCTACCTCTCATGCTGTAGACTTCAAAAGTGGTTCCATCTCCAGAGAGCCTCCAGGGACACAACAGCACATTGTAAACATTAGAAACGTAATATTTATTTACCCTTTTATACACACACAAAAAAAAAGTGTGCATGCTTACCTTTTAGTAAATATCTTAAATGTATATCAGAGTTGAAAAAAAAATTTAAAAATTTAAACAGCTGTTGGAATTTTAAGAGCTGTTTGGGTTTAATTGTGACAGAAAGATTTCCAGAACTAAAAGCAAATCTGAAAGCCAACAGACAAATATATGTGTTTTCCATCTGCACTATTTTTGATCTATTACTTTAAATTTCTATCCAAGCCCTTTAAGAATGCCCAGGAAAAAATTTTTTTCCAACGTAGTCATTAGGGTTTCAAATCACTGGAAAGCACACAGCTTCCCCCTGCTATGCTGCATAGACAAAAAAAAAAGCTTTTTTGGGGCCAGTGTACCTTTTTACTGCATTTATTACTAGGTGAAGGGTAACTTCTTCCTACACCAACTTTTAACAAGGAAAGAAATAAAGTACACAGAAGTAAAGGTAAAGCCTACAAATCTTTGTGCTCTTGCAAGAGGTGCAGGGACTGGGACTCCTTTAGCAGCGTGAGTAACAACACCAAGCCTGCACTTCACGTTTTAATACTGAACTTTATTGCAATTCAATAAATGTCTCTATGCATAAATCACACACAAGCCCTCATCTCTTGTATTCCATGAAAATGACAAGTTACACTAAATGATCATTACAGACACACAGAGACATCTTAAAGCCAGTGCAGTATAGAACAGTACAATCATAATACCTGTTGGTAAGATTAAATATACATACATTTTTTTAAAAGCCAAAACCATGGAAGTGTAATACATTAGTGATTAAATATAAGATTATATAGTCTATAGCAGCTTTTTTTTTTTAATATTCAACTACTCTATCTAGCAGCAACATTGTCTAATGATTGTTAGACAGTTTGTACTTTCAATCAGTAGGTGTTTTGTTCCAATAGTTCATACAGACGGTAGCTGTCCTGATCACCGTGTTAGCAGGAATGAACAAGTTCCTACTTACAGATCTTTGTAAAATAACAACACTTCAACAAAAAAAAGTTATGTGTTAATTGTCTCCTTCGTATTAAAGAGTGCAACACAGGCTGACTACTTCATGAATGGATTTTTCTTCCAATACAGGCTATAAATGCATGGAAGTTTCCAGGTGGTCTGTCTAATCCCGGAGAAGACATTGGTAAGTTCTAGAACGGGTCAGACATCAACAGAGTTACAAAGACATGAATACCACTGAAATACAGGATGACCCACCTCGCTCCTATGATGAATTGTTTCCTTGAAGCAATGGTGAATAGATGGAGTGACACAATCCTGGGACCCTAATGGTAACAGCATTATGTTCAAGGCAAACAAGTTTTGTATTTGTAACATTTACTCTTTTCCATACTTGTTTTTAAGTGAGTGCTTGAAGCCAGCTAAGTTTTTGTAGGCTGTTCGGATGTGCCGCAATGTGAGCCAGAAGTGCAGAGGATTAAGGTAATCCATATATAGCCCAAATAAAAGTGGAACAGGGAGCTCTCAGCTCACACTGGAATCCAGGGCAGTGACCTCAAAGATGGGCTGAGCAAAAATTTCCAACTCTCCCTTTTTACGTGCAAAACAGAAATAAATGCACTTGCTTCCTTCCACCCCCCTCCACCTGATCAGTTTGGACTAAGCGCTCCTCGGCACAGGGCCAGTGTGAAGTGCAGGGCCTCAGTCTTGTGGGCACTTACTCCCAACAGAGACATGAGGCAGTCCTGTGGTAGGAAACAAGGCTGGTTTGAGGAAACTTCTCATTTCTCTCCAACACAGCACAGCTGATGATGAGCAGTGGTGCAGTTTATCTTCACAGGTGAATGAACAAGGGTGTTTATGAAGAGAGAGAAAATCTGGCTTTTTTTCTCCTTGTATCTCAGCCCTTAAAATCATGATCCATAAGCTGGTTAATTCTCAAGCTGTTGAGCCCAGGTTTCCTGACTGTTCCATACCTACTGTTTTAGCAGTCTCCCTACAACAGCATGTGGTAGGGTTGTATTCCAGTTATTATTTCAATAGATGGAGAAAGTTCCTGGTTGTCAGGATATTGCTGACTTTAATTTTTGTAACTCATGAGTCATGTTTTAAGTCTTCTGTCAAACCTGGTGATGAAAATCAAAAATATTTGCTGGACAATGCAATGTAACATGGTGAAATGGATCCATGTTTTCAAAAGAATCCCAAATGCCATGGCTGTTTGTCTAGTCAAGCTCCTTCTCACTTCTACTGCCAGCGGCAAAAGGAATTTTGTACCCAAGGGAACAACAAATGACAGCACTGGCATTCTAGTGGGATTCCCCAGAGGGATACTGCTGCTCAGTGAGCCAATGGCCATCCCTCACTTAACAGGTGAGATTATGGCTGGAGCCTGGACTGAAAACCACCCAGGAGAAAAGTCTCTTACAGTTTCCTTCCTGCCACTTATAAACTACAGAATAATAAAAGTTACGATTCTCTGCATCACATCTTATATTTCAAGAAGATATAAATTAGTGAAGCATAAAATATAATAGAGCCTAATTTTCCTTTTTCATTCTTACATCAAACCTTAAGTCACTCAAGGGACTAAATTTTAACTTACAATTAAAAATTGCAATTACAATACTTAAAATCCTTTGGTTACATGAAGTGACAACATGCATGGCTGCCTACTTAAATGAGTGCCAACTGACTCATGCAAGTAACACCAATAGTTTCATAATGCAGATTAAGCACAGTGCGCACGTTTTTGTATTTGAGTATTTCTGAAACTCCAGCCCTAGTGTTTCTTCTACTTTAACTGTCATTAGATATTTATATATATATACACATTTAAATAAAAGGGAAACAGAAAATGGCACTTCATCTAAAAGCAAAGCTCAAAGCTTAAATGAAATCCCTAATTACTGCAATCTTCTTAACCGCAACCTGCCTCAACATTCCTCAAGATCTCAGTTCACTTGTGTGTAACACAGCCCCCTGTCCACTAACAAAACCACCTGCCACAGGGAGTTATTATTTTCAGTATCTGGAACTACCCCTGAAACGTTTGTTTTGTTCCCCACTGACATGCCAAGATGCAAGCTTCCGTATGATCGTGAATCTCTACGAGTCTTTTAAAATCCATTTGCTTTTGGAAGCAAGCCAGCACATGTTTCTTACTGAAAATGAACTAACAGGAGCAGGTAACATTGCACAACAGTTCTATAAACTGACGACTCAAATCAGACACGACCAGGAGGTTACATTAATTTGGGAAAAGCCAGCATTCAACCTACCAGTAGTTACCCCAGGCAAGTAGGATTTGACTTGACTACGATGAAACTGCAGACTTCAGGGAAATCATTGGAATATTAAAAAAAACTTCTTTTGGGCTCTTCAATATGAGTTGTTATTGAAGAGAAAAATCATCTCTCTGGAGGAGTTCTGGATGGATGGGTGGTTCTCTGGCTGTAATGGCAGCACGCAGACCCTGCAGACCCTTAAAGTTCCTGCTGCGTTTGTGGTGAGGAATGTTAGCACTGACCTCACTCTGGCTGGGGCACACAGAATGCACACGTGCAGCACACATGCAGCACAGGTGCAGCATGTTTCCTGCAGGAACAGGCTCTGCGGTGCACTGGTGCTGTGGCATATTTGAAATGTCACCAGACCCTTAAGGTACATCTTGGGAAGGATCTGGTGCCACTTTTCACTTTCTGCAAACAATTTTACCCATTTTGTTACCCCTTGGGGTGAAGTGCAGTGAAACTGATCCAGTCAAGAGATCTGACATCAGTACAGGTGGTGCTGCACAGGGTCTGAACTTGAGACCAGGCAGGGGCACGGACAGGGATGGGGATCCAAAGGACTGCAAAGACAGTGCAGTGCTCTCTTGGATTAAAGTATCAGCGGAGCCAGCAGCCACCAGTGTCCATTTCAAACCACACCCTGCACAGCATTACTGAAGTAATTCGGTAGAACATACACAGGAAAGGCACACAGCAATTACTTCTGTTTGGGGACCAAAAAATTAGCTTGTCCTTTTGTTGGAAAAACAGACTTACATTCTGAAAACATTATGAAGCAGAACAGAGAATGCATTGAGTTAGAGGCTTTCCACCTTTCCAAAAGGTTTAAGGAGTGCTAAGTTACTCTCAGATGTATTGTAAGGATTGCTCTTTCCACTCAGGAGACACAGCAGTTCGAGAGGTTTTCGAAGAGACTGGCATCAAGTCAGAGTTCAAGTCCATCCTGAGCATCAGGCAGCAACACGAACACCCCGGAGCCTTCGGGAAGTCGGACATGTACATCATCTGCCGCATGGAACCCTCCTCCTTCCACATCAGCTTCTGCCAGCACGAGTGCCTCCGCTGCGAGTGGATTGACCTGGAGGAGCTGGCCAGGATGGAGAACACCACTCCCATCACCAGCAACGTGGCCAAGCTCTTACTGTACGGGTACCGGGAAGGGTTTGATAGGATTGACATAACCATGAGGGAGTTCCCAGCTGTCTACACAGGCCTGTTCTACAAACTCTACCACAGGGAGCTGCCCGAGTCCTACAGAAACATGACATGATAGCAATACGTTTCACATTTCCTTATAGTAATAATTTAGAATTATTATTGCAATGTTGCATATTAAAGTTATCCATGGACTTCTTCTTAGGTAATTACTAGAAAGTAATTATTCTCTAATAAGCTAAGATATAAATTATTTTTAAAGGTAATTGTTGCTAAGAGTGTGCATCAGGTTTGTTCTCTACTCCGTAAAGCAAGCATAAGGTAAATAAAATACATAGATACCTAGCAGAAAACAGAAGTGTTACTGGTCCTGAAAATATATTCTCCAAGTCTTTTTACCTCCACACACACTGGCACAGAGGGTTTAAAGAGCAATATGAAGACAGTATGAAACATTCATGGTTTAGTCTGGTATCTGCAAAAGTAGTTATAATATCAGCAAATAATTGCTTATATTTTGCTGCTTTGGAGAGGAGTAGGAAAGGTGATGTCTTTAGTGCTGTGTGGCACTGGTGTTCAGAATCTGCCATGGAAATCAGCTTTTAGCAGACATGGGAAGGAAAAGGATAGCTTTCTGTCCAGGTCCAGTTTTTGGTCCAGGTTTGTACTGTCCAGTTCTTTTCAGTGCCACGTACCAATCCGAGTATTTCCGTGACCGGTAAGTATTATAGTTATTAGATTCCAAACGCTCAAAAAAGAAACATTCTTCTGTTGCGTATTTCTAAAAGGGAAAAGAAAAAGCATTACTGGTGTAGCACCACAAATCAATTCCTCGCATTCAGGGGACTAACTTAGCAAGAATGTGAGCAGTACCTGTGGTTTTAAGAAATAGAGATTAACTGTTTCACAGCTGAAGAAAGATACTTACTGTGAAAATATTGTTATAAACACCTAGAAGAAGAGGTTTTACCTCTGGCTCATTTATAGTCTCTAACACAGATCAAGCAGCTTTTAATTTGCTTTTACTGTGTAATTCTTTGTTCTGATCAGAAAATGTATAAAGAAGCCTTTAAGAACAAAAACTTTAAGCAGAGAATAGACGATTCAGTACCACTGCCCAAGCTGGAAATTCAGGCAGAGACACCATCAAAAAAGGGTGAAAACAGAAGAGCCCTTATTTCTCCCCAAAGCATACGTGATACCCGTGCTTTCCTAGAGTACGTTGTCAATGTAAACGTTTTGACATAAACTCCATCATTTAGGTGACAAATGGCAGTTCAGGCTTCATGACCTTTGTATTCCTTAACATCTGCCAAAGGCGACATTTCGGGAGCTGGACTGCTTTCCAGCAAGAGCAGGATGCCAGCCACTGCACTGTCAATCTCGGCACGTGGAAAAACCCTGGATATCTGTGTTTCTTTCCTTCAAATACACTTCAGTTCAGGCTGCATCCAGAGTGCTGACCTGGCAGCAGAAGCATTCACAGCACCTTGTGAAACACCTGAACTCCACCAACTAAATGCAGGTTATTCTCACAAACATTCTTGGGGCACAATTTTAATCCATAACATCAAAAGACAAGAATTTCCCTTCAAGTCAAATTCCTGAAGTCTGGTAAAAGCTGGCCGATGGCAGCGAAACCACGGAAGCACGACAGAACGAACAGGTCATATCCTTAAATAACAAATCATTTATCATAAAATACAAGTTAGTCGAAACTCTTCCTTTCACAGCAAGTTTGGGAAATTTCTTCATTAAATGAAATAATCACACTGCATTCCAAAGAGTGAAAGTATTTCATTCTTATAATAAATTAAACTGGAAAGTCAAAATAAGCCATACCAGGTGGGAAATGTTTCAGTTTTTCCATCAAAAATCTGATGGAATAGATGCATTTCTGCACAACTATTTTCAGTTAGAAGAGCATTTACCAAGGGGAGGTTTTGACTATCTGCATTCATAACAAGCCATTTCCTCCAGTGGTAGAGATCTCCTCTCCCCCACAATGCAGGCTGTTAGTAAAGAGCATGAAAGTGCTCCAAAAAAGCCGCATCGTCCAGATTTCCAGACAAGAACACGACCCACTGCACCTCCACACAGATCACCAGGGTGAGCAGTGATCCACAGGCTGTGCAGTAAATCATCCTGCAGAGCCCAGCTCAGAACAAACCCTGCAGCATGTCCCAACAAGTAATTACAAAAACATCCAACAAGATGAAAAACAGGCCTGAATAATAATTTGCAAACGTAATTCCGAAGATGTTCATTTATTTGTAAAACAAGGACACTATTGCAAATTGATCCTGGACACTGAAGAGTAATTAAAAAACCCCAGACATTAAAAAGGACAGAATAGTACTTGAGTGACTGATGGATTAGAGGACTAAATTATGTGTTTAGAAATTAAAGTTCCATAATGTTTTAAAAGAAATTTCAGCAGTGTTTCGCCATGTGCAATTCACCACAAACATTTCCAGTGTACGCTCTTTGCGAGCTCTCGTGAAACACAGCCCTGCTCAAACTGAACAGGAGACACTGGCAATTACAAACAGTTTCTTGAATGTGTTTAGAGGCAGAAAATGGTAAAGGCACGGCCAGCCACGGACTGTTGGAAGTTACAGCATATAAATCCTCATGCAAAAACATGCCAGTGCTACGGAAAACAGCCGTGAAATTGCAGCAGCGTTTGTTAGGCTGGTTGGAGAAAAAAAAATCTTAGTAGAGAGTTTCCACCTATGAATAACAACGTTGCATGCAGCAAACACAATTCAAGTAATACCCATTTCCGGAAACAATACCAAAAAAAAAGTTTTATAAGCTTAAGTGAGAAGCACAAAGTGACCCAACCTTACATATTCTGAGAATAAGTCCAAGTGAATGGATGATATTTTGCGAGTATCTTGCCTTACAGGAACTACAGCTAAAACTGCCGCAAGGGAAGTGTGTTCTACAACCAAACCTACCATGCAGCAGCAGGTCAGAAATGCCAAATATAAACACACCCCTCTGTTTATGTTTATAATTTTTAAAATGCTGCTAAACAACCTATTTTGACACTTCGCTGTCGCTCAGGGTACAGACTGCGATTAGAATGGGAAGCCAAATGCCACCGCACCAGCACCACAGGAAATTCCCAATTATCCTTAACTCAAGAATAGCACAGTGGACTACTCCTCACATTTTCTTCAACTGAGCTGTCACACAATATCCGAGTAACTTGAAGCAGGTTCTTTAACTGCATTCCTGAGCCCACACAAAACTCCCTGGAGCCAGAGCCGAGGAGTGCCCCGGGTAGCCCTGCTCCTGTAAAACTACTTTCAGTCTCATTTCATGGAGGCAGAGCAGGGGAATCAGAAGCAATTTCTGCAGCCCCTGGCACGGGTCTTTCATTAGCTGCAGTTCAGCCAGGGTTAGGAATGCACATTGTTTAACCCCAGCCTCCGGGAGGGAATTGCACAGAGACTGAATGGGGCTGTGCAAACACACCAAAGCACCAGGGATTATTGCAAACCGGAATTCTGCAGGGTGGATGCCCTGCAGTGGTGCTTCACCAGGCACTGAAGGTTAAAATATGGATGAAGGATTTACAGTGTCTACGTCTCATAAGCAAAATCAATGTTAACTGCAGCTCTTAAAGCAAAATTTATCATCTGGTTCTGAGAGACATTAACTTTCAGAGTCTGCTGCACACACTGGCTTTGAAACACAGTTAATTCAGCTGATACCAATAAAACACACCAGAGTTTAAACTAAAACCAGTCTCACTAGAGAGCAGTTTAATTCACCCACATTTATACAGCTTTTAAAATTTTATCACATTTTTGAAAATATTCCTCTTGCCAGTTTTCTAGTTAGGAAGTAGAAGTGCCCAAAAAGACTTGATTCTCTACAAAGAGGAAAACGAGAAAACAATTTATACAGATTAGTATCACAAAAGTAATTTTTTAAAAGAAATTTGCTTTACTTTCCGCTTCAAGGAGGTCTTCAAAATCACTTTATATGAAAGTAAGTGAAAGAGGAAAAAAAATACTTCTGAGGGTAAAAATGCAAACACTTTATTCTTCATTTGTTTTTATAATTTCCTGATCACTGTGATTTTTTTCTCTCTCAGACAAGCCATTCCTGTTAAATTTCGCAGCTCCTGGGTAGGGCAGAAATATCCAACTCCTCTAGCTCTTATTTCAAGTAATTGACAGAAGCTGTGCAGCGCTCATTTCTCCTGATAAATCCCACACTGAGCAGCTGAGTAACTCCTGCAGGAAGAGAGGCTACTCCGCACAGAGCGAGGGCAGGACACACCAACACACAGAGAGACAGCAGGAAAGTGCCGCTTACCAAGGCCAGCAATCTGCCATCCTCCTTCATGGCCAGGAAGCGATTGGCACTGACACCTTTGATGGACACCACTCCTCGTTCCTCTGCCTGAAGCTGCAGCTTGACTGCGAACAAAAACAAAAGACACAAAAGGTTTCATAGCCATCGTGGGATTCCAGCACTTGACAGACACTGCTTCAAACCCTGCACCACAGAAAGCTTCAGCTTGCAAATGAAAATAGTAAGTTTTCAGCCTTTAGCTTTCTGATGCCATTTTTATAAAGGAAGGAGCTACTCATAAATTGGCAACTGTGAGATTGAGTTATCCATCTTCATTTCACAAAAAGGCAACTTAAAAACCCATTAAATTCCTTGAAAGCCCACCTAGGGCACTGTCAGCTGCTCCCAGAAAATGGAAATTTTTCATGGCAATTTTTCCAGAGGTATCTCTCAGTGTTTACAGAATGCACACAGCTCTGTACAGGCTGTCAGCGAGTCTGGGCTACAGCTGAGACTATTCAGGTCCATATCACTCCCTAAGGGTTCGGGCAGTTCCCAACAGATAAATATCCATTAGTTTACCTCATCCATCCCACAAGTGGGGGGAACAAACAAACAGAACTGCAGCAGTAGGTGAAGGCAGTAAAAGGCACAAGAAAGAGTGTTACACAAATCAGGAGCATGTTTTGCATGAATTAAAGAAATTAAAGATTTTATAGAAATGAAAACCTGTAAGGTCCTATCACACAGCTTTTAGCTACTACCTGTGGATTATTAATACAAAGCCTTAAGTGATTTCTGTAGCCACAGATCAAACCCAGTAGTTTGGATGAACACGTGAAAGCTTCCCCTTTTGCCTGCCCTTGCCTGTTGTATACAACATCTCAGGCAAGAGCTTCCTTCACCCGCCTGTTCTGGTGCAGTAGGTACTTTGCTTTATTTGGAGATGTAGTTTTAAACAGCTTGAGCTTTTCAGCCACCGGAATAAATGCCTGAAGTGACTGTAAGTTCTGGAGAAGGAGCATCTCTTGAGATTTAGAGAGAGATTGTTGCTTATTTGGCTTTTTGTGAAAGGGAAAAAAGAGACAGCACTGAAGAAACTAACCAAAACTCCAACAACAGGAATACAGGGACATGAAACTGCTGGGATAATTGCTGCAAGCCCTTTTTCAGGGTAAAAGTAAAAAGTCAGGCGCAATTTCATCTCAGAATCAAGTATCCAAAATACAGCCCTCCCAAGTTATGAGGCCAAAATCAGACTTGTGAACAGCTCCGAACGCTTCGGTGTAGCTCCGTAGCCTCTGGGGAAGCTAGAACGTGGAAAAGTGCTCCGGGCAGGGACTGTGGGAAATAGACTTTTGAGATGTGCCCAAGCACACAGCTTTCACCACACACTTAACAAGAAACAGCTGTGGAACAGCTGAAAATTAATATTAATTACTGCAGTACTGACTTATTATGCTTCGTGACTTTCTCTGGACAAAAAAGCACATGAAATCCTACAGCATCACACCGGGCCAGAAGTTCAAATTCTGCAAAAATAAACTTCTGGTAAAGGTTTGTAAGTCCTGTAAAATTTTGTATAGTTTGGAGAAGCTTGTGAAAAGAAAAAAAAGCCCCAAGGTTTTCCTTGAAAGAGTTTGAAAAGCGCTGCAATACTGAAAGCCCCAAAAGGAAAATCAGCTTCACTGGATTTTCCTCTTCAACTCCAAAAACACGTGAACAAACAGCGTCAGAATAATACTGTGAGTTTTTCAAGTTTAAGTGTTATTTTACGTCTTTATTAATGCAGTATTTGCCACAAGGTTACACTGAGCTGGAGATGCCAAGATACAACACAGCCTTACCGATCACACACATTTTGACCACGAGATCGTCACCAGAAGCGACACTTTTAGGTTTAACTCACTGCAGCTCAACTGTAAACTGGTTGTAAGAGAAACGCATCACTTGACACCGATGATCTGCATCTTTTGGAGCCTTTACTCACCAACAGCAACAGTTCAGACTCTGTTCATCATTTCACATCTACTCCCAATACTTGTCTTCAGTATAACTGAACCTCAAAACCCAATCCATGAAAGTCAAATAATTAAGACATTTGTAGCCCCCAAAAAGTAGCACAGATTGTTGTGAAAGAGCTCATTAACCAAGGGCTAAAAAGGCCCATTTTCCCAGATATTCTGGCAGTCCTCTGAGGGCCCCTCTAGCACAGCAGTGAGTTATTTCCCTGTTCCCATTCATGCCCTGCAATCCACGAGGAACCCAAGCACAAGGCTTTGCTCGATGCCTGCTGGTGTTGTGACAACACAGAGCTTGCCCGCTGAGCAAACACCCCCAGGGCTGGGGCTAAGTCATCACCAACTCATGAAATAAAACAATACAACCAACTCAAAGGACTCGGGAAATTTACAGCTCTTATTAAATACTTTCTTTTCTATCATAATAAGTTTAATAGAATCATTCTGCCAAGTAAGAAGGAACGAATTGCAAAATGTACACGTGCACTTTCACACCAGCGGAGAAACTCTGAGCGACGTAGCTCGAGTGAACCTATGGTGCCTCCCAGTAGTATAAAAATGGACAGAGAGGAACACTTTTCCCCAACAATACACAGAGGTTCTGTTAGAGATCCATATTCACTAATGCTCTGGCTGAACAACAACACGAGCTACACCGTCCAACCCGAACTTCCACTGAAAGCAGTACAAATTGTGGCACTAAAGGAAGCTGGACCACACTGCAGCAGGCACTGAAATGCTCTTTTGCAGGACAAATGTACAAGCTGCAGGTTAAACTAAACAGGGTATTTAAGGAGCCTACAAATGGGCATTTATATTTCACAACTTGGAGAGACTTTTTTAAGAATATGGAAGTTGAAAAGTGGTATTTAATAGCATTGTGGTTGGCAAGGTTTCAGATTTCTGTTAAAAAATTGATCTTTCTCACTTTTCTTAGAGTTCTAAAAAAAAAAAAAAAATTCCAAGGCAGTTTTGCACAGTCCGGTGGAGAAAGTAATTTTAAGGACAAGTAGCTAGACAGGAAAGCTGTTAGCAAATGCAGAGAACAGAGAAAACATGGACATTTTCCAAAGGTACTTTTATTGTCCTGAGCACTAGAACTGGAAAATCACACGTACAATGCAAACTCTCAGGTCCTTTTACAGTTCTAATAAGCCAAAGCTTTAGAGTGACCCAGACCCAGTAACACTGCACAACTTAAATGGCCCCAAATGGTTTCATTGCTCTGCATCATAAAGGGTTCGGCCAAAAATCTCCTTCAAAAGCGGTTCATTTCAAAGATCTTGGCAAAATCTACCAACTTAGTACTTCAGAAAAACAGAGCTGCACGTTCTGGAAGTTGCTCACTGCTGAGCTGGTACTACCTTTTGACTCCCAGTGGGAATCTGCTGGCAAGCCCTTCGCCTGGGGCAGTCCCTGTGAGCAAAACCACGTGCTGGTATTTCACTCGCTGGCTAAGATGTTCTGGGGCAGGAGAATGCCGTAGGATCAGTAAGGAAAAGGGAAAATAAAGGTCACAGGGAGGAGAGAAAGGGACAAACACATGAATATAATAAAAGGCAGACAGAAAGAGCAAAGAGCAGTGAAGATGGGGCAGGGTAAGGGCAGTACAGGAGGGTGCTGTACTGGACCATGAGGCAAACAGACATCTGAAGTAGGTGGAATTTGAGGATGTATTAGCCAAAGGGATTAATAAAACCCCCATTTTCCTACTCCTCCACAAGGAAATGGGAACTCTAACCACTATGTCAGAGAAATCTTGGAAGTAAAAACCAACTGTGAGCTTCTGGCTTTGCATATGTTTACACAGCAAATAAAGGTTCGATTACAGCCTCATCTGTATTTTCACTGTAACACACCCAGCTAACACCCTACCCACACACTTCAGTGCAGACTAAAGCTACGAGTACCAGCCCCAGGGTCAGAATCACACACAGCTCGGGTCAGAAGGACTCTCTCTAGTCTAGCCTCCTGCTCAACAGCCTCCATCACTTCACAGTGAGAACTCTGCTTGCCACACTGCAGCTAAGGGAGCAGCTCATGGGCCGGGAAGAGAGGACAGATTGGATAGTACTTCAATCCCTGTTTTCACTAATGTTCAGCTGCTTTATTGGAACTAAAAAGGTCACAAGCAAAACACCGCTCACTCAGTTTACGAGAAGGGCGAGTTTCTGTACCCCCCAAAAATCCCAGGCTGCACGTCTCTGGATCAATGTTACTACAGTATGCTGTGGAAAAGCTCAGCCCCAGCCAAAGGTTCAGGGCCCATCTCCAACATACTTGCAGAGGCCCTGTAAGGAAAATCCTTCCACGAGGCCCCCGAGTGACACTGCAGTGAAGCTGCTGCGCCAGCTCCCATTGCCCATCCTCGCGCACCTCCGTGCCCACAGAAAAGCACAAAGCAGCTATGTTGCAGTCTCACTGCAGCTCCAGAAGGAGTAAGTCTCAGAAATGCAAGGAAGTTCACAAAAAAAGAGGGGAACAGTAAGACTCAACAACGTTTTGCTAAATGCAACGCCCTACGGCCGAATTCCCACTCCGCCATACTCTGTGGCTGAAGTTGGCCATTCCTTCATGCTTGGGGGCAACATCTAATCCCAGACAGCTGTCCAAGCAAAACACAAGGAGTCGGACGTGCTTGCTCCACACCTAACATGACAAACCCTCCCAAACCCAGGGACTGGTTCAAAGATACACGTGCATTTACAAACACACATATATTAACACTCCCATTCTGGCATTTCCTGCCTGCTGGATCAGATCCAAACCCCAGCCCACGAACTGGTGATACCTACTGTAACTTATCTCTAGGAATTACAAATATCTTTGTCTCTGTCCCACACCAGCCTCTGACAGTTTCTGATATCTCTTTCTCAAAGGCACATTAAGCAATTTAACATCTGCTATTTGATAAGCGCTGACATACGAGGCATCCTCAAGTCTTCAGACCATGAACAACTCCTGACTGGCTTTCATACGCTCACGGTAAAACTGAGCCACTGCCAGAGTCGCTGAAGCACACACTGCCTAAAACGTGGAACACATGGGAGCGGGAGAGACGAGAAACAGACGAGACGCAGCCAGCAAACCTTACCGGGAGAGGTGGGCTGCTAATAAACCAAACCATCAGAATTGCAACAAAAACAATCAAGCCAGTGGAGTGTCACAGTGAGAAACAGTGAGTCACACTCCCATACAAAGGCACATTTCTTTGCTTTCGCATGACAACATTCTCAGTGTATCTTTTTCCTTTTTGCCAGCCAGAGGCATAAAACCACTCACAGACAGACCCAAGGTCTCCAAAATGTAAACATCTACAACAAAAATACACACTCCTGAAACACAAACACTTCAGGAAGTTCCGGTTACACTTAAGAGTAAACCAAGGCTTTAAGCAGAACAGTAACTTGTGTAACTGTTTAAGCATCGACTCGCTAATCAAATCAACCACATTAACATGGACATCCCCAGATTTTAAGAGTTTTCACCTTTTAAAATACTACAGATAGTGAATACAGTGGAAATTATTTCCCTATTCAGGTTCTTCACCTATTCTGATTTTTATCTTGACCTCAAGTCCTACAAATATCCAGCTCTACCTAACATGCACCCGTGGCACTGGGAATCCTCCCCACAAAACACTGATTACCAGCTACACAGCATTCTCTGCCGCTCCCTATGAATTTCATATAAAAGACAGCAAAGTCATCCTACAAAACAATAACTTCAAAATAGTGTGACATCCAGCACTTCTGGCACCAGTGTGACACTGTGCTCCTTGCCTGTGTGCCCACACGTAAAGCACACACAGCCACACTTCTCCTTTTCTCAGAGCTTGCATAATCTGGTTGATCAAACCTAATCAAGCCCTTTAAAAGTAAAAATATCACGCAAAAGCAAATCCAGAGTTTCTGGATTCTGCTTACAAAGCACAACTTGGGCATTTTGTGCTGCCGAGTAAAGTAAACAGCGATTGCTTCGCGTTACGAAAGGATTTCATACGCCAGAAACTCCAAGTCACCATCACGTAAAACCCTTCTGCCACACTGTTTGCTGACTCCTTGGCATTGCAGATGAACTGATGCATCTTTGGAAGTCAAGAGGGCAACAACAAACAGAAAAAATTCCTAACTTTACCAGAGAAGAACATCATTCATTACTGGGTACAGCTAATAAAGCTTAGTCTCCAAATTACCAGTATTTTCACCCCAAATTCTTGATTTAGAAAACTGTTTCAGGGTTTCCTTATCAAAATAATAATGCACACCTGTTCACATGTAGGTTTTTTAGGACTTTTCCTAAAGGGCTTTTCTTAGCAAGGGTAAGGTAATCCCCCATGTTGCTTTCATTTGGTTTCGCTTCATTTAGTATCCACTGAAGTAAATCATAGAATAACCACTTTTGGGTGTTCAGCTTTAGAACAAAGCTGGTGCAATTGTTCAGCCAACTCAGCCGTATCAGAAGACACATACAGAACTTGCAGAAATTCAGCTTTATGTATACTGTGCACTCACTCATCATGTAACTATGACCTGTTTTTCACTTGCAGCAAAACAAACACGTAAAACCAGGGACAACCCAAGGCAAACACGGACCAGCATTTCAGAAGACAGAAAAGGTAAAATGTCTAATTTTTAGAAGGTATTTTGTAGTGCTCCTCCTCCAGGTACAACTCGCACAGTTACTCAGGAGTACGCAGTACTTCAGGGCTGTGACTGATGTCAGAGCAGTAACACATGAGATGAAAGAAAATTGCTGCCAGAGCAGTGGTGAGACACTGCCAACCCATAGGCTCAATAAGCCTCACTGTCATATTTGGAAAGAAAAAGCTGGATTTTAGGAATGCCAAGAAGAATCTGTAAATTGGATTTCAGAGAGTCTGGAGCACAGTGGTGAAAGAGGAGCTCTATCAGGCACCAGGGTCCAGAGGGATGGTACAGCAGACAGGGGGAGGAAGAAGGAACAACCCCATACAGAGGAGCTCCTGTGAATTAAGCTGCCTTTTAGAGCTGATTCCTCTTAACCTGGCCAAAAGGTTGAGACAGTGACTATACTGGGTTTGCACTTCCCCTGTCTCCAGTACCAGTGAAATGGAACTGATCACTGAGACTTTAATAAATATTTTTGCAAAAGTCAAAAGAAAACCCCAATCGAAAGCCGTACGCGTGCACACACGGTATTGCACTGGTGCCCGCCCATCTCCTTTATTGCAAGGACAGTGCAAGTGCCACATTAAGCCCAGAGTCTTACTTCATCCTCCTATTTCATCCCCTTCCATCAAGCTGTGTAACCACCCTGTGCTGACCTTTAAATAAGGCATCCACGGGGGAACAGCACGTGCTGCAGTGAAGGACAAGAGCTGTCAATCACTGCTGACCCAGCTCAGTAATGAATTCCAGTCTTCACAAAAAGGCTCTAATTTGCTTTTGAATGCAGCCTTGCTTGAGCAAAGAGTTTTCTTCATAAGAAACCAAATTCCTTAACTGAAAATAAAACACACAGCGCATATTTGGGTAACACTTCATACTTTTATCCTGAATACATTCACCATACTGAGAAGGGATGTGAGCACTTCCCTGCCAAGAAAAGAGAGACCTTGGAATCTGCAGCTTGGGAAGAACCTGGCTCCCTGCTGCTTCAGCCAGACCATTGCTAGTGCTCCTATCCTGGTTTAGATCTATGTGATGGTTTCAATGTCCACAATGCTCCAGACACCCCTGCAAGAAGATGCTCCTGAAGTACACCAGCTACAAGCACTGGCCATCACACTGTCTCACCCTAACCACATCAAAGCAGCAGCCACACCTCCCACTCCTAACAGCGTTTTCTCCTGTTCACACAGGACAATACTGATCCATGAGACTAGAGCCTGATCACCAGAAAACACCTTACCACCACTGATACGTGCTCTAGCACAGTTAAGTGCTCTGGAAGACTCTGCTGCTTGAAGCAGTAAAGCAAGCAGAAGGTTGGTGCTGAAATAAATAACACCCGGCAACATGAGGCAGTTCTGAGCACCTCTTCAGCTCTGAGGAATTCCTGCATTTCTAAGGACATGAGAACTGTACGTCTTTTTCCTCCATTTCCCTGAATGAACTACCTTACTGTCAGCAAAACATCCATAATGAGCCTGTAAACATCTGTAAAACCACAAAATGAATCCTTCCTAGTTACATACTCCGAGGCATGGCCAGGAGCACGTTCAACTGTTTATCCCAACTGCTCCATTACAGGTGGAATCCACGTACTATTTTCAAGGAACTGCTCAGCCTAACAAGTCTGTGCAGCGGGGTTCCCTGGGAGACTTCTAAACAGAGGTGCCAGCCTCTCCCATACAGCCACTATATGGCCCTCAGTGGCTGTTTCTCCACACTAACCCAGGTTCCTGGTTTTGTATCCATCTCTGTTCCCGCAGGTACCAACCAACAGGCCCCATGGAGGACCTGCACACAACCACTCCACAGGTGTGATTCCCTACACCCAGGAATGTCAGTCTCTCCACTGGTCTTCCCAGAGTTGTGGGACTGTATGAATATTCTCTGTAATATAGTCCCAAGATGACTATTCTAACCTGAAATAAAACACAGGTGACAACTGCATGGACTCTGTTCATGCTCTTCAAGACATCCCTCTGGGAAGTCATTGTATCCTGTCCTGCATTTTGACAGATGAGATGGGTCAGGACATGGCACCACAGGACAGGCAGTGACAATCAGCTGCCACTGGAGAGGGGCACTCCACGTCCCTCCATTCCACACTCCCAGCCTCACACTCCTACCACCTCCCTTGCACCAGCTCTCACACCTTTCTTGACATTTCAGTGATGGGCATGTGGATTAAAATTAAACACTTGAAGGTTTTTAGCCCAGTACCCAGAAACACCAAGAAAAGATAGTCTGCCAAAAAATTGATGCCAGTCCCCAGAGGTGCTACAGACCTTTCCCCAAGCACAGATTGAGATGTTGTGGGAACTGCATGCTCGAGTATGTTAAGGACATCCTTTATCAACAAAAATAACCCCAAAGCTACACACCCACAGAATGGCACAGAGCATCTGGGAATAATGGGTAAATTTGCATCAGGCATTGTGGGCCAGTCTGAGAGTAGAAAGGAGAGAACCAAGAAACAGACTACAAATATTTTCGAGCTGTATCACAGCTGACATCTCTCCCTGCCCTTACAAAACACCACCACGCAGGATTCCATAGCCGCAGCTACCAGGATTTTGTGACTTGCACATTCCAGGAATCCTAATGACTGTGGTTTTATGAGACCTGCTGAAATCCTGTCAGAAGGTAACAGACAGCTGCCAGTGATCTCTGCACCACAAGAGCAGAATTTCACCACACTGCCACTGCACATGGAGTCTGGGCACTACTTTGCCCCTTCCCAGTACTCTCACTATCCTTCTCCTTTGAATCACTCCGGCAATGTGGTTTCAAGCTCTAAAAGTCAAACACGAGTGACAGGCTCACCCAGGTCACTCCACCAGCAGAACACCATGACAGCTCCAACAGGACGACCTCCACCCAACTCTGCAGACATCATCTCATTTGTATTCTCAGCCGATCCTATCGGGCTCCAGTCAAAATCTGGCCCTACCCTGAATAAACAAAAAACTACGTAAGATAATAACCCTAAAATGCCACCATCACTCCAGAGAGTCTCCCTTTTAATATTTTTATTGACAAGTCTGGAGGCAGCAGAAGAGGCAGACAGGAAAAAGCTTACCCGTATATTGTCCCCAAACACTACTGAAAACAATGAAGGATGAGGGAGTTGCTTTAATTTGAAATGCACAGTCTTAAACGGGTACTAACAAAGGCTATTAACTCTCCATCAGGATTGAAACACTATCTAATTACCAACTTTAAGGCTTCAAAAATCGTGCCATAAACATTTCAAATATTGCTTGGTGTAGATATTCAATTGACAGATTTCATACGCTTATGTATGTTCTTCAGCAACAGTAACCTGAGCATTCTCTGGACGGCATTGAGTCCGGTTTGGTTTTATTAGATAACTGCACTAAACGCGCCTCACCAGCAGTCAAAAGCACCGTTAATTCCAGGGTCATTAACCGGTTCAGCACAATCCATCACCACTCAAGTATCCTGAACCAGATGGCCAGCGATCCCAGGGCAATACTCCCAAGCGTGCCAAAAACCATAATGATCAAATAATTATATATCAGAACTGCCTGCCATACCTGTAATCCAGGGGAGCTGGGGAAAGCGTACGGAAACAGTGTCTTTGAAAAGACTATGATTTAAAATTCAGGTTGAGTTACTAACATAATTCACTTTCTGTAAAATGCTTTTAAATATAACCCCACTACAGATAAACTTTTTCTTAGAATCACCTGTACAAATTTCAAGTATTTATGAACCAAATAAAAACCAACAGCAGCCCCCTGATCTCACTACATCTTATCTGTATTTGTCTTTTCCAGCTCTGGGTGTGCAGTGGCTAACAGGAGTTGGATTATCATTTTCCTGCAAACAAGACTATGTAAGTACCTAAAAGCGTTCCTGATTTCCGAAGCGAGACAATTTAAGGGCTAAATCCTGCCCTCTAGTGTACCTGGGGGTGGTGGTGCCCTTGGAACCCTCCCCGCTTCCAAAGCGGGCAGGAAACAGCTGGGAGGGACAGGACAGTTCCCTGCCCGCTGAAGATATCTCGCATTGCTCTGGTCCACCTTTAGAGTGTACCTGCTACTGGATCACACAGCTCCGGGGTGGGCAAGACTCACTAGGATCTGGGATAGAGGATCAGCACACACGATGACAGATTGAGAGGGCATCCTCCCCTCAGCAGGACCATGCAGGAACATGATGGTATTTCTATGACAAAAGAAGCGAAAGGAAGCATATTCCCAGCTTTTTCACACGGGGGATCTCTGCTACCTCATCCCCTAAAGGCAGCTACATCCAGGAGCCTGGAGGAATTTCTGTGCTATGCCACAAAGCACTTGGCTAAACAGTTAAGGTCTGTGCAACTGATCAAAAGTAATGCAAAAAGAGTCTGTTTCCAGAAGGACTTGGGTAGAAGCAAAGTATTTGAGCGTTAAGTGGCAGGGGTTTTTGAAAAGAAAAATCACCCCTCACTTAGTGCTAAGATTTGGAACAGATCTTGCTCTCACAACAGCTCTGGCCATGTCTGTGGGACACCAAAATGGGAAAGGAGATATTCCAAGTCCCAAACAACTTAGACACCTATAAAAGCTAAACACCAGGTACTGAACCTTCATACGAAAACACTTCCTGACATTTGCTCGGCTTCTTCTTTCTGAGGATCACCATGAGTTTTCTCCCATTGCACGATCAGTGATCAGATTTCCATCGTCTTCACTGAGCTGTTCTAAAAGTCAGCCTATACTTCAGCAGTCTTCCCAAAACCATTTAAATGTTGTGTAAGAGACAAGTCAAAATCTTAATATTAACAACTATTTATGAAAGGAACCTTCATAAGAAATTTTCCTGGACTGGTATTACCCTATTTTACATTTTCTTCAGATATTTATGGAAGAGGAGAGAGGCACTGAGCAGGAAGAGGAAGGTATTTCAGACATCTGCACGACTGACTGAGCTCACAGAGCTGAATCCTTTCCAAGTGAGAGGCTGGAGCTTTGTCACCTCATTAAGGAGTGGACAAGAATGGCTCAGGGATACTGTCTTGGGTTATGCTCATCATGAAACAAAACTGCTTAAGAAATTATGGAAATACATAAATGCCAACCATTCCTCATTTAGGGGAACTCTGAAGGGAACCTTCTGTAGTAGCTGTGCTACTAGACATGTTCTAAATGTATGGAAAAGTGTTCCCTTTCCACTCCCCACGCTTTTCTCCCCTCACCAGCACTGTAGCCTCTTTGAGGGAAACACCTCTGGAGAGTTTCTAAAAGCCTTTCCAAAAACACTGCGTTCTTTGTATGTTTTCCAGGGCATAAATCAAAAGTTGTTGATCAACAACAACAAAAAACCAGCCATGTTTTTTGTTTTGCTTTTAAACAACAAAACTCTCAGAAAGCGCCTTCTGTTTCTTGTTTGTCTGAAAGTACCTCTTCAAGGGAAAAAACTCGGGACGGAGTCCCCAGAGTGTGTCCAAAGGGGCACTTCACTGGAGTCACTGCAGCACACGCATCAGATGTGGCAATAATGGCCATGGAAGACGCCCTGTCCTGGTTTTCGGCTGTGTGAATCATATGATCCCAATCCTCCAGCATGCAGGACGTCAACTTCCATTCTTAATTTCATTAACAACACAATTATGAATAAATGAAGGTGAGTGGGGTGAGTATAAAACCGTGCCATGACATAAAACAGACGGGTATGTCGAATAGAGGCAGGAGGAGGGGAACAAAAAAGGACACAGATCAGGGAAATTTGTTTGTAGTATTAAAGCTTTGGTCTGAAACGTAAGGAGACAGTAATTTGCCTTCTAAAATAAGAACTTCCTTTAAAAGTAAGAAGGATGATGTGCTACTGAAATGTTATTTTGTATAATTAATTTCTAAGAATAGCAGCAACCATAAGCATCTCTACTAACTGTCCTTTCGTTATTTCTAAACCCAATTGTGCAAAGACGTGGTATTGCTTTTCTCAAAACCACCTTACAAAACCTTTTGCTCAGCTAAGAAAATCACCCTGAATTACTTGAGGTGTACATTTTCATTGCTAATTTCTTTTTTAAAGTCCTCTCACACTGTCCAAGATTTATTGCCTTCTGCCATGCCAGGAATACCACGAGATTTCACAGGGACTTCCACAGAGCAGCACTCACCAGGTCAGAGTTGAGCAGAGTCGTGTGGAATGACGTATTTACAGCAAGGATGCTAAGGATGTGAACCATGCAATGCCCCAGCAATGAGCCTCGCTGATGCTTCAAGCACTGATTGTTTTCTGCTTCTCAGAACTAGGTATCTTCCAGGAAAAAAAAAAAAAGGAAAGGAAGAAAGAAAAAGCAACAAGCCAAGAGCTGTCTGATAATGAGAAAAGGAGAGTGTGGCAGCAGGGGACAAGGGAGCAGCTCACGCATGGTGGCATTCCTGTCCCCAGGTGTGTCTGCTGGAAGCAAAGCCCAGCAGCCCCCAGGCGTATCACATTTACAAACTGCTCCTTTTAAACAAAGGGGTTTTCTGCACTTGGCCAGTGAGTGCCAAGCTGAGGGTGCCCGAGGAGCTGACTTGCTGCAGCACAGGGCAGAGGCCACATCACCCACTTACAACTCAGGTTTTCCTTCACCTGCTGGCACTCTTCGTTTAAGAGGAAAAAGGGTCAGAAAAGAGAGGAGCTTCAGAAAGAGAAGCACCAAAGGAATGGGGAAAGAATATTTGTGATCCGATAGTACCGAAGAGGCAGGGAAGAAGAAGTACAGAGGCAAAATGAAGAGCCCAAAAGAAATGACAGCAAAAATACAGATATAGATCAAAACAGAAACCTGAAAGAATAAGGCAGTACCAAGATTAGAAGTATTTTCAAGCAGAATTCACTACTAGGAAAGCACGAGATCTCAGTTGAAAATTTTAGTATTGATAAGGCTCAACAGGAAGAGAAAACACACATTCAACGGACTCGGGAATAAAAAACTAGAATTAGGTTTCCTGAGAGAATAATAAAACAAGGCAGGGGGGAAGAGATGATTAAGGGGGAGCTCTATGATGGAAAAGGCAGCAGTGATAAATACCACCTGCACTCAGAGCAGCCTGGCCCAGCCAGGTGAGCACAGAACAACACACACCACTACCTGCACTTTCCAAAAGCAGAAATAGGGAATGAGGCAAGAACCCAACAGCCATGGCAATGTCTTGGATCCGGCTTCAGCCTTGTACATCCTCCACTCCACATCACCTCCCTTCGTAGTAGATTGCCAGCACATTTTCATAGTTACTTCTAGGGCTACGTGACACATCTGATGAACTAATGAGATTTATTTCCTTTAAGGATTCCTGTTACAGAACTTCTTTGGAACTGTTGGGTAAAACTAATCGTTTTGCAAAAGGTGAATGTCCAAAGTGGAAAGCAATATTAAGAACCTTTGGTCTGTCTCCT